>JABUQX010046741.1:0-22500 GCA_015478945.1 Trachelipus rathkii
GATTTTGTCCATCTCTAGTTTAAACACGAATAAACAAAGCGACTATTAAAATTATTTTCGATAAAGATACAACAGGGAATATAAAAAAATAAAAAAGCTTTTAGATATTGAGAGGAAGCGATAATGAAATTTGACTTTCTCATTCTTCTTCAATGTAGATTTAAACTTTTTAATAACTGTTACATACAGTTTAGACAAAGAACTTTTATTTAAATCCCGAGTTAATTATGCTTCTACAGCATCTGAATGTGCGTGTGTGTGCGTGTGTATGTGTGAGAGTGTGTTTGTGTGGGTGTGTGTGTATGTGTGTGTGTCGTATCATTACAGAAACAGAAAGTGATATCCTTTATAGAATTTCCACCTGCAAGGTTGAGTCTAAATTATACCATGGTTACTTTGTTGTATAGGTTGGAAGCACAAACTTTATATACAGGCAAGTGAATATAAACATCGTTTATATCTTATTATTTTATCTTTAAAACCGTGCAATACTATAATTTTTTTTTTCTAAGTTGACAAATAAATATAACTGTTACTATTTTTATAACTATTTAGTTAATTTTATTATGTGTTTAGTTTTATTATTTTATAATTTTATTTCAATTTATTCTATTTTCAAATTTGTTTTAAAACATTATTTTTTCTTTTATTCTATATTTGGTTATTTTTTGTATTTGTCTATCTTTTAATTTTTATTTTTTTTTTTATTTATTATTTAAACTTTATTTCTCTTCTCTAACTTTATTTTTTTGGTAGTTTATTTTTATTATTTATCTTTGTGTTTAATTTCTCTCTCTCTTATTTAATTTTTTAATTTTTTTTAATTTTTTTTAATTTTTTAATTTCTAACTTTATTTTAATTTATACTTTGTTTAATTTGTGTGTGCTGTGTGTGTGTGTGTGGTGGTGTGTTGTGTGTGTGTGTGTGTGTGTGTGTGTTGTGTGTGTGTGTGTGTGTGTGTGTGTGTGTGCGCGCGTGTTGTGTATGTCGTTTATTCTTAGTTGATATTCCTTGGAGATATGCTTGAAAAAAAAAAAAGTGTGCTAGGTTACGTTTTGGATGTAATGTTAGTTACTTATGTTGTTAAGTGAGGAACTTTGTTCATGTTAGAACTGTCTATTCATGTTTAAGGTGTGTCAGGTTTGTCGCTGTACAATATATTCTTAGTTCAGGTGATACTATGTTATCTTTAATTAATGTGAAAACTTTGTTTACGGTCAGAGTATATTCAATGATCAGTATGATAATTACACATTGATGTTGTGGTAAATTTTTGTTAAATGTTACTATGTTTAATGTAACATAATATCAGTGATATGTTAGAAAAGGTGTAATTTTAATTCCAGTGATGGCCTATTTGCTTTATTCAATGTGAAACTTTGTCTACGCTTAAGCATATATTCCTGGAGTGGTGGTGTGTGTGTGTGTGGTGTGCTGGTGTGGTACTGTTCTGTGAGTGTTTCTGTGTCGCTTTCTGTATGTTGAGGGGATCCGGGGATGGGGGTAGGTGGTAATGTTGTGTATGTGTGTGTGTGTAGTGGTGTATTTTGTCATTTATTCTTAGATCAATTACAGCTACTGGTTAAATAACTGATTCTGTTCTAACATGTACGTATCGTCAATTGCATTGCATCTTGCAAAGATAAACGTTTTTTTAAATACTTGAAGACAAGGCTTTTACATTCAAATCTCGTTTTTCTTTTTATAAACGTTAACTAAATATATATTTTTTTTCCTAAGTTGAAAACATGCATATACGTTTACTATTTTTTTATAATTTTTTTATTTTACATTTATAACTTTGTGTTTAATTTATTATTTTAATTTTTGTTTTTTTAGTCGTTTTTTATAATTTAAACATTTAAATTTATAACTTTATTTTTTTTTTTTTTTTTTTCATTGGTTTTTTTTTTTTGGTTATTTATTGAACTTTTTTATAAGATTTTTTATTTTTATTTAAAAATATTTTTGTAACTTAATTTTTTTTGGTCAATTTTATTTTGCATTTTGCTTTTCTATTAATTTTTTTTTTTTTTAAATTTGTCAATTTTTTCTCTTTTTATTTTAATTTAGTTTTTAATTCAATCCTTCTAGGAAATTTATTTTTTTCATCCTTCTCTATTAAATCACTTTCTTTAATTTTTCTAATTGAAATTTTTCTCAATTTTGTTTTTCTCTATTTTTTTTCTTACATAGATTTGTGAGATCTGTCTTTGAAATGCTAGGGTATCGTTTTATCTTGTTTTAATTTAGCCTATCGCGAATTGTGTGTATGTGGTTGAATTTTTTTTTTATCTTAAAATATTGAAATAAATAATAGTAATTATCTTTTTTTTTCTCTATGTAATTACCTTGACAATTACGTCTGAATGTGTTGTAGGTTCAATTTTACAATTTATACAGGTAATTCTATGTATTTTCTGTATTAGAAAAGGAATTCCACTGAATGCGAGGATAAAAGTTTTAATCTCCATTTTTTTTTTTTTTCTTTCTTTTACTTGTATTGTTATAATTTTTTACCATTTTTCTTGTATAAAAAGTCTTTTGTTGTTTCATGAGCACTAAAATCATTTTATACTTTTTCATTGTTTAACTAACGCTACAAGAATTTTACCGCTTTCTAGCTCGTGTGTTTTCGAGTAAGTTGTTAACTCGTCGTGTGAAGCTTGGTGTTCGTGAATTTGTTCTCTCCATCGGTTGCTGTGTTTCAAAGATTGTAGTGTGGTTGTTGTTGGTAAGCATGTGTTTTGTGTGTGGACTTGGCTAGCTCGTTGTTGTACTTTCATAATGTAGTGTGTGGCTCATCGTTGTGTGTGTTAGCTCGTATTTGTCCATTGAATCTATTCTTAGTTACCTGAGTATGTAGAGCAGAATACCTGGCACACCTTCTGAAACATACACAAGATCGGAGACTGACCCTTAGGCTTATCGTCAGTACTGTGTGGAGTATTAATGGATGTTTACTTACTGATCTCTGTTGACGTGCGAGAGAGGGAGACTTTTCGTTTAAGGGTTTGGTTTGATTCCTTGCTTAGTACCTCTTGTTTCACAAGCAGACGCGTAGGTTTGCTTCCGAGACTGGATAGGGTACTAAATTTTCCTTAAGCCTCAGAGATGATGGCTTAAGTATCTTTTATTACATGTGAAAACTTTTGTTACGTTAGAGCATATTCAAATGATCTAGGAGATAGATTTACCAAACTCAGTTGCGTATGTGGTGCCTTTGTTCGTAGTCAATAACAATGTCAATAACCCTTATTGTTATTTTTGCAAGGGGAATGACTGCCCTAATTTGTTTCATGGTAAAAAAAATCCTATATTCACGTGAATACATTGTCTCTCTAGTGATATTAGGTGTGAATGATGGCTAACAGTCTTGTGTTATGTTAACACGAGAGATCCATCGTTAGTTCTACTTGGATCAGCTGCTGTTAAGTGTGGAACTTTGTTACGTTTACAGTTTATATATTCGGCTGTAAGGTGTGTTAGGTTTTTGTCTTGGTTGTGGAGACTACTATATTTTCTCTACGTTTCAGATGATACTAACAGTATATATTGTACTTTACTTAATGTGAGAGAACTTTTGTTACGGGTCAATCATATACTTTTATAGTGATTTTAGATGATATCGTCTTCTTGTATAAACAGCACAGTTGATTTTTTATTGCCCTTTACTACGTTTACAAATTATCTACGTCAAATAAATTTGAATACTACAATGAGTAGTGTGACCCCTCATGGTTTTCACATAACTCCTTCAACCAGTAGGGCTTAGATCTCAATAGATCACAGATCGGTGCCTACGTCCAATTGAATGGGAAGGTCTGAGGTATGTCTGAGGCTGGATGTGGTTTGATTTTTAGTGATTTACTGCTTTAGGGTATGTAAACAACGTAAAAATTTGTAAAGTTTATAAATCCATAGAAGACGAGAAGTAAGCAAATCTTATGTATATCTTTAATTTATTTATTTATGATTTCTATCTTTTTGTATTGTGTATGCGATTATCTGAAATTCCATATTTTCGAAATCTAGCAGACTTCGCACACACTATACATTATCTAAGTACAGACCACCCAATCTTGCACACTACAGGTTATCATGCCACAACAAAACTTTAATAACCTCGGCCCAAGCCTGCGAGTCTGGCAAGCTTCTCTTCATAGCCACAACGCTGGGCCGCCCGGCACTCATCAAACTCTCTGACATGTGCCTTTCACTCGAGAGACTCTCTGCTCATTCTTTGCGAATCTAACATATCCTTCCTTCTTCCTTCTTCCTTCTTCTCTCCGCGTTCTGGCCTCTCTACTCTGGCCTTACAAACTCTTTCTCTACGTGTCTACTAATCCATACTTTCCTCTCTGTTTTGCATTGCTGAAACATTTCTAGTCGTTTCTTTTTTTGTGTTTAATATCAACTGAGAGGGATCGTTCCCAGCTCAAGCCGTGAGCGGGGGGGGGTCCCTGTATCTCCGAAGATCCCGCCGAATTCCCATACTCACAACTCCGAGTGGCGACTCCTAGTCTCGGTGTCTCAACTCTGGTCCAATGTTTCATGTGTCCTACTCGATTCGAGAGGGTTATCTCAAACTATTTTTTTCGATAAAGGGTTATCGAACGAGTCTCCCTATACGGGGGAGAGCGTGCAGAGGAACGTAATCTTCCGTTTCTGAACGAGCACTTTCACGTTCATCTACTACCTTGTATGCACTTTCACTATATCAATGTATCATTCATGTTAGTCGTTAACTGTCCGCTAGAGTATTGGTCTTCTCTTCAGGACGAATTCATTTTGTGACTCTTCACAATGGGCAGCTCTAAGGGGGACCGCACCCTCACCCATTCAGTGTGATCTTGGAGGGTGCAAGCTATATATGTACTTAAGCATCTGTGTACTCAGTGTTCTCCTATCAATACAAAATAGGCGAGTGAGTACACCTCTTTAAAAAAATTTAGTATAAGTGTGTCGTATACCTCTATTCCTACTATACAATCGTCACCAAAGGTGCAGACTAATTCGCTGCCTAGTTGTGGCCGGGTCTGTAAGTGAAAAACTGGAACTATGCAACCTAAATACACACCAACAGTGGGGGTGGATGCATTATATAATCGACATGTTAAGTTATAGTATTATTCTTTTTCTCATTCAGAGTGTACGATACTCTTTATCAGTGTATAGTTAAAGATTGTGCAGAACCAGGAGAAAAGGTATGTGAAGGATGATCGGGAGTTCTTTTACACCAAACCTCTGAATTTTAGGTGTGTAACCTGACTTTATTACCTTTACCTTGATTGGAAGTACGTCAAAAATGCATCTTAATTTCGGAGGATCATTTTCAGAAGCTGTCCTTAAAGAGCCGTTATCGTGAGAGCACAGATAGGAGAGGGATAACCTTTTATACCTCTAGTGGGCGGGTGGCATCTCAGCCCCCTTCTTGGGTGGATTAGACACATCACTCGTGAAAGTTCATCGCCTGGGCACATCAAAAATCGGCGATTACTTCGGAAGTGATCAGCTCTTCACGACGACATTAAATATTACGGTCTCAACCGTACCTTAAATAGCTGTCCTCTCAAGAGTTTTGACTGGGTACTCAATAACCTTCAAAATCTAACTCGCACAAGTGCTCATGGTAGATAAATTCCGGAAGTCAGTCATGCGACATTGTATTTTAGATAGACTTTCCCACAAACAAACCTTTCAACATGGGTTTGCCAACACGGTCTTTGCCTTCGACGATGCAAGTGGCCTTTGCGCAATGGGAGACAAATAGGTTTTTCCCTATCATAAACTCTCGGGGGTTTCGGAATGGGAATATGTAGGCTCGGATCTAAAATTCACCCTGACTTCTTGGATCAACCTAACGTCTAAGAAAAAGGTAGTTTATACACTATAACTCAGGTGATTTTTTTCCCGTTTACACTAGACAACATGCCTACTAAAGAAAAGAATAGAGGTGAAAAGAAATGTGTGAGAGGATATTACGCTTAGCCATTGTTGGAGGAACTCAAAAGGCCTACTCCGGGGCTTCTGCCCTATTTATGCGCGAGGTGGAGTAATACCTCCGGCCGATATAAGGAGATACGGCAATAGTGGTGAGTTCACACCTCCTATAACGATATGGGGAGCGAGATGATCTGAGAGGGTCTGATTGCATCGGGACCTCAGTTCTAGGCGGATTTTATTCTGACCCCACACTATACTTATGATCTTCTTAAATTCGCACTATATACCTCATATAAGGGAATACACGCAGAGGCTGCGTGAGAAAACACCATTCTGTGTGAGTAAACGAATACGGAATCATTTTTTTCGAAGTGTTATATGGCATAGCGAGTTCATGGCAGTTTAAGCTCCAAATTTTAACTAATATCGAGTACGATCTGTGAGTGGCAGTCAGAAGAATTTCAGTCAGCGAGTTTTTAAGGGGACCTGCGAGATGCCCGAGTCGGAGCTCCATCAGAGCTAAAAGTCAAATGAGGATAGCTACTCAGGCTAATATAGTGCAATACATAAATTTAAGTAATGTAATTTTATTACTCTAATATTTTATAACATATTTTATATCTTATATATATATTATTAATAATATATTATAGTACTTATATATATATTAATATGATATATATATATATATATATTATATTAAATATTAAATTATATATATATCATATTAAATATATAGTATATATATAATATTTAAGTATAATATTATATTATATATATTAAATCAAATATATATTATATTAATATATATTATAATATTAATTATATATTTTATATAATATATATATAATTAATATATATATATATATATATATTATATATATATATATAGTAGCTTAATCTATTATATTAATTTATATATAATATTATATATAAATAATAAATATATTAATATTATATATATAATATAATATAATATATATAAATATATATATATATTATTATATATATTATATATATATATATATATAACGTGATATTATTAATATATTATATATATTAAATATATAGTCTATATTAATATTTATATATATATTATAGTATATATTAATTAATAAATATTAATATATCTATAATATATTATATATAATATATATAAATATATATATATATATATATATATATTAATATATATTAAGTATATAATATATATATAATATATAATATAATTATATATATATATATTAATATATATTATAAATACATATATATATATTATATATATAATATTAATAATATATATATATATATATAATTATATATATAATTATAATATATATATATTATATTTATAATCAGTCATATATAATTAGTGTAATTTACATACATAGGAGTATCTTTTTAAAATAATGTTAATTAATAAATGCAACGAGAGAGAGAGAGTAGAGAGAGAGAGAGAGAGGAGATGAGAGAAGAGAGAGACGAGAGAGAGAGGAGAGATGAGAGATGAGGTAAAACGAGGGAAGCAATGATCGAGGGGAGAGTCCAAAAAATTGAGACGAGGAGGAGTACTCGGCGACAACCAAAACACACCACATGGACATTGATCTTAAAGGATTTGAACAAAATTTGAGCTTTAATTTGTGTTCTTGTTTATTTTATATTTCTCTCTCTCTTATGTTATTTTAAGAGAAATGAATCTAATACCACTACTTAATATGTCCGATCATTTGTACGAGAGAATTCTGTCGCATCAATAAAGGCTAGGGGTGGGTTTTCGGACTAAGCATGTTCATACGCGTCAGGACTTAGCCAATTAGAGTAATAGTGGCTGATCCGGAATTAGGCTCCCCACGATTTTGGTGGGGGGTGGGGGTCACAATATCGCCGGTCAACAACATAATAAATTTTCATACACATTCCCAAGATCCTCCATTTAAGTGTTTTCATTTGATTAAAACTCTAAATGATAAGATCAAGTTTTCATTTTTAACCACGCGATAAGGAAGTAATGGTCCACATGATGAATTCTATTTGTAGGAAATTATAGGTATCTTCGAAACGTAATAAAATGGTTCGATTTTCAGAAGTTATGTGTTGTTCGTTCCACTTTTTTTTCAAAACTAACAATTGTGTTCAATATAGGTCAATCGCGTTTGAAAGATAAAACAATAAAGAGCTCGTGTTAAGCATGAACGTGTGTAACTTTGAGATTCCTAGTGTGTGTTTATGTGTGCTATTTCCTTCGAATATTATTGAGTTCACGATACAATATTAACAAGTGATTATTAGTTTTTATATCTTAACGTATATTGGTGAGTGTTTTTTATCATAGGAATTTTCGAGGGCATGTTGTGAGAAAAATGATATTTGATAACGCTGAGCCTATGAGCAAACGAACGCAGCTCAACCAAGCGTTTTAGGTCTCTTTTATAAACATATTAAAGTAACTTATTTTTAATTTTAAGAGCGGTTTTAAAAAGTATCATATATCAAAATGTTTCGAAGTATATTAATATAATGTATCGTAATTTTTAGTGCAAAACAACATAAATTGTATAAGTAAAAAAAAAAACTCGTTATTTCATAGGACATCCGAACAATGTTAGAAAGGTATCAAGGTCGCCTCTTACCATATCTTTTTTGAAATAGTTGTTTTATCTCTTAACAGTTAATTGTTCCCTGATAAGTTGATTACTAATTAAGTGTTCCTGCCTGGTTATGAGCTGACTTATGTTTATATTTTTATAATGAAATTTGCGCTCTAGTATTTAGTAACTCAAAAACAAACTGATATAATTGTAATAAATATCATTGAGTAAGTGTTGCAATTCTTATTTTTATTTTATTAATATACAGATATATATAATGATGAATTTACTTTAGTTGGTATGGGCATATCAGTATTTTATACGTAAATATTTTACAGTTAAGAACAACGAGTAAATAGGCAAACTCGAGCGTTTTATTAGGTAATATTTATAACGTTTGTGATTAAAGAATACCATTAGCTAAATAGAATACGTAAAATCACTTAAGGGTGATCTGTAACAATCATCATCATGATAGAGTCCTATAGCCTGTCAATATTATACTTTTATCAGTAAGTTTTGTAGGTGATAGGGGGTAAAATCATATAATCTCTGTTAGAAAAAAATTGTATATATATAAGATTATAATAAGTATAAAAATAATAGTATGTGAAATAAAAGAACAAAAGAAAATTATATATGCGAGTTAAAAATCAGTAAAAAAATATTATTATATGTGTAAACAGTTATAGTTTCGGAAAAAATATATCATTTGTAAAATAGCAGTATTTAAATATATTAAATATAAATATCAAAAAAATCTCCAACCTATGTTGTGATCTTCGTAATTTTTAAGACTACAACCAAACTACGCCAAAATTCTCAATTAGGTATATTCTCATATGTGGACCTTGTTTATGTCTCGGGTTTTATCGACTAGTTACATTGATGTTTAAATTTGTATAGTATAATATTTCATTTATCTGCCGTAAATTGATTTAATTCCAAGTTGATATTTGTAAATGAGGTTACTGAAACAAACTACTTACTTTTAACGTAAGCGTAAAATATGTCTTTGGGTATGATACCAGAAATTGTTTAGTAAAATTATTTTGACCTGGTATGATTCGTACCACTATGTAAGGCTCAAAAATTAACATATTACCTTTAAAAATCTCTTATATATATAAGTGTTTTCTTTAGATTCTTAAATTCCAAATTATTACATAAAATAAAGCATTTAAAAAACTGAGCGATTAATATAATCGGACAAAAATTTTAAAGGTTTTCATAAAATACACCAAGACATAAAACCACATTATTTACATCTTTAAAGATATAAATTTACATCAGTTAATATTATGCATTTTCTTATTGATGTCTCAATGAGTATGAAACTCAGTGGATAGTAAAGAAATAAGAGGCATAGAGGTGACCTTCAGAGAAATTAGCGCACCTAACGTTAGGAACCATCGAGATTTAGACAAAAAAGTCCAAAGTTGAAACACAGTACTCTCTTATCAATACTCATTAGCAGTTTTGATGAAGTATTGCTGACATATATGCTTATTTATATTATTATATTAATATGACATCATCATTAAATGTTATCTTTGAGAAGATCTGTACCAATGATATATATTAATAGTGAGTATCTACTTGCTTATGAGACAAAATCAGAGACTCATCACTAATAGGTAACTTTTACTGAAATTGGAGGTACAGAAATTTGCTCCTAATTATTATTTCACACATATAAATTGCCACTAGCTTTTTGAATAATACTTCATCTTCTGGAAGTACTTAGTGTCTGGTATCTTTGGGTTAAAAATAATATTACCAATAAGATTGAATACTTCTGTTACTATATGATATACTGATGATTAACCTTACGTTTTTACTTATTAGCTATATAAATCTTGTCTGTTGAGTGGGGAATTAAGCTGTTCTAGCTCCAATTCATATACTTTTCCAACGATTACATATTATTTCCAAATATTAAATACTTGGTCACTTATATAGTTTACAGTCATTGCCTTTCTATGCTTATTGGTTGATACTTAGTGCTATATATATCTAGCCAGACACTACTCCGTCTACTCCACCAAATGAGTATTTTTATTTTAAATTCTTTTTTGAAATGTTGAGTCATCTGGTTAGGTTATGAACAAATTAGTAAAAATCACTCTAAGAAGCTTATCTGTAAGACAAGATATAATGTGTTTTAAAACATGTTAAATATTATAACTATAAATATATATATATATATATATTATATTATATAATATATATATATATATCTATTAATTAATATATATACTAGTATATAATATTATAATATCTATATATATATTATATAATTATATATTATCATAATATATATACCTATATATATATATATATATATATAGGTTATATATATACTATATAACTTATAATAAGTTGAATAAGATAACATATTTAAATATATATTAATTTAACCCCACAACCTAATATATATATCAATAATAATACTTTATAACAAAACAAATAAACGAATCGTATAGTTCTACTAGTAAATCTATAACTAATTCACTGGAAGTATATATATATAGAGGCGAGTTGGTGTTAAACTGAAAAATCCAAATTAGTTATTCTATTAATTTCTTTATTAGTATTCTTATTTATACCTTTGGTGTTATTATTTAGTAGTTAAAAGTAGAGTCTATCAATATTAATCTATCAAATTATATCAAATATTTAAGTTAATTCAGAGAATCAAATCACCAGGTTTGAATATATAATCAAAGTTAATACATAAATCTGAGTTATTTCACAATGTTTAACATAGTATATTAATATCAATTATATTGTGTGCATATCTGAATCCATAATAAAGCTATATAATTTAAATACACAAGAATGTTCTGATATTTCTCTAAAAATCCTCAAATTAAGATCATAATTAAATCTACTGACAAATTTATTACTAAATCAATAAGTCTATATGAGGTATTAAGGGAAAATGCCTGGTTAATGAGTAATTATATTATATCTACATATAATTATATAAAGTCATACTACGTAATAACTATATTATCCTAATTACTATATAATCGAATTATTAAAATAATTGTATGTATTTATATCGTAAAAGTGATCTCAAATTCACTAATATGTAGACGTAATTAATCTATAATCTATTGTCAAATAAACTCGAGTAAAGTTAATTTCATAAATATGTTGAAGTCCAAAATTAATACTAAACTGTCCAGTTATATCAAATAAAGTAATTCTCTAATAACAATATATCACTTAGTTTTATATACTAAGAAATTTAAACTGATCAATAGTGTAAAGTGAATATTCAAAAATATCTAAAAGTCCAAACTATATGGTTTATTAAAATCGTAAGTCACTTTAAGCTTATTCTCCAGAAATAATATAGTTTCAATATTCAACATTTAAGACAATACTTGAGAAAAATGCCAAGTCTCAATTGGGTCGTATGCTAAATAAATAACAAGTCAATGATTAACTATAATTTATGGTTATAAGTGTTCGTGTTGCATATTGCATTTCATAATTAATTTATAATACAAATAAATATATTAATATATTTTCTTTTCCAGGGTATAACTGTCTTCATAAATATTGTCTGAGTAATATATATTATATCGCTATCATTAAACTGTCCCATAGTCAAGGTCTCAAATTATTAATCCTAAGTGTGATGATCGGCTACTGTGAACTTAAAATGGCCGTCAAACTACGGCTCAAGTTTCAAAATTGAGTAACTAAACTATATAGTTTAATACTATTTTTCTTATATATTTTTGAGGCGACCGTTCTACAAATTAGTTCAAGACCTATTAATATATATAATTAAATATTATCTAATTTAACTTAAGGACCCTATTATATAGATATTCAGTATAAATATATAAATTAAATATTTATTCTTAGTCTTTAAATTTTTATAAGATACACCATGATTATAAAAAATACAATACACTATTCCATTAAAACAAATAACAATTTTGACTATAATCAAATCAGTCAGAAAAATTTTAGTTATAGGTTCACGTTTTATCTCGATTTACTCTTCGATTTGAAACAACCTTCTAACCCAAAACCTACATTAACGGACATCTCAGAGGGAATTGAAGATAACCAAGATAAACAATTAATAACGCCGGGAGACTCATTGAATAGCGATGTTCAAGCTGATGAACGAGATCTATATCCTGATTCGTTTTAAATAAATTTAACTACTATGCCACAAGTTAACCGATTTGCAGTGATATATAGGGTTTAAAATTCGATATATATCATCATATAAATTATTCTGAACTAACAAATCCACAAATAATTCAGGTTGATTTTAAATAAATAAACTAGCTTGGTCACAGTTACCAGTTGGTATACGAGAAAATTGCCAATGCTAAGTTCGATAAATACAAAATGGCTGCTGTTAAAGTTTCACACACAAAAAAATGGCCACTGCAAATGTCTTCCAATTAAGAAAATGGCCACTGCTAAGTTCTCATAATCGAGAAAATTGCCACTGCTAAATTCTAAAAATGAATAATAACTCTACAAAATATTACCTTTATATACAAAAAATCCTTCGGTATCAAAAATATTATCAATTTCCTAACCAAAGCTGTATCAAAGCAAAATTAAATAATTTATTTACAAACACTGTTTTTAATTTGATTCTAACTGAAAGCTAAATATCAATATCACAGACAAACAGAAAGACACTTCTGGACAGTTCCAACTCAGGATAGCAAGTCAATCGATCTAAAACAAAATAATTTACAAAAACATAAACAAAGCTAACACAAAATGATCAGAGCACACAGTGCTAGTCTTATCGAAACAAGTTCAGAATGTCAAGTGAACTGCTTTGCGCTCTTCGTCCGCCATATTGGATCGTTTTGGTGACGTCATAGCAGTGTTAGCACTGTTTCCACTTTTCAGCATTTTTATTATTACCACAATCACTCCCATAGAGTGCGTTTATGTTCTCGTGAAAAACTCTGTTTTAACAAGAAAAATAATATAAGATTATTTTTTCATTCTTTTCATTTAATTTATTTTCTTATTTTTAAGCTACTTTCCTAAACTATTGAGCTGCAGCAGAAAACTATTTTCCTTTTTTCATCTAAAGAACTTATTTATAATATATAGCTTTTTCTATAATTTCAGATACCTAACTACTAATTATTTCTATCAATAACCACAGTGCAAACACACATATCTTACATACACACAGACGTATCACATATACACACACACATGAACATACACACATTAACACACCACCTAGGTATATATATATATTATATATATAAAAATATATATATATATATATTAAATATAATACATATAAATGAATATATATGTATATGATATTTTATATAACCATAATTATGTTTTTAAAAAAATATACCTCAAACAATATAGTAATATATAATATATAGTATTAATATATATAGCTAATATAATATATATATATATATAATATATATATAATAATATGATATATATATATATATATATAATATATATATATATATTATATATATATCTATATATTAATATTAGATAAATATATTAATATGAATATATATATAGTATATGTAATAAATATATATATATTAATAAATATATAACTATATATATATATATATATATATTATATATATATATATATATATATATATATACACCGTATTAATATATATATTATATACTTTAGAGAGGAATGTTAAATTTCGTATAAAATTTATATAATAATATGAATTTCTTCCGATAAGTCACTTCCTATTTAAATTTATGTAGAAATTTCGACATTTTACCTTAATTTTCTTTTAATTTAACTCTATATCTCTCTAACCAAATATATAATATCTATAATTTTTATAATTTATTAGTCTTTATATATTTTACATAATTCTTATACCTTTATATATTTACAATTACTTATAATTTTATATATTACTGTAACTATGATATGGCATGAAAAATCAAACCAGTGTTTTGATCTTTATTCTGCATATACAAATACGCAATTTTTTAATATTTAAATAACAACCCCACATACAATTATCTTTGCTAAATATTTGAGACTTTTTACCTTTTTTGGAGTATTATCTACTCAATAGGGCCCTAACTATATACCTACTCTCACTCAACAGAAAGATAATTAACAAGGAGAGCTCATTTCTATATAGGCTGGATCTTCAAGCAAAATCTACTCATTCAATATTTGCATACATAGTAACATGATCATATACTTCATTTTATTATCTATTTTTTCCGGCTTATAACTAGAAATACAAAATTTATTTCCTGCACCCTTCTTAGTATTATTGATTTTATATTTAAATGAATATTGTATTATCGGTATTATGACCAAATTAAGTTATGTATAATACTTACGTCTATCTCTCTGTCATAGAACGTAAACGCAATCCTTCTTTGAGTATGGTTACTCAAAATCACAATATATATAACTGAAACTGACAAAAATATATATATAAAATAGGCAAAGTCAAAAATATAATTTCTCAACCTCATGGGTCAAATATGAGCTAATAAAACAATAAATTTATAAATTCATGTAGATCATTCCATGACTATCTTCGCTTAGACAATACTGTGTATTTCAGAGATTTAGTACGGAGATATAAACCAAGGCACCTAGAGGTACCTCACTCTTTTTCCATCTTTACAAGACAAACCTGCTATATCATAATCGTCACTAGAAGCTGAGATTCTATCAATTTACATATTAATTTATTTAATTATGCAAAGCAATCATATATAGTCTTGAACTAAGGAGTCCTACTGAGGCAAAATATTATGTGAACTTTCTAAGAGATTCTGGTAATATTGTTCAAATTCAGGTGAAATAATTAACTAAATAAGTTTATGAATGAAAATACTTCTCGAATATTTTCTTAAATGAATAATTGCAATATTGAAATAAATTTATTGCTATTGCTATCATATATTTCCTTAAAAAAAAAAAAAAACTTTGTTTCAGTGTATTCGTTATTTACAGTCAAGTGGATACTATTTACAGGTGCCGGTATACTCGCCATAGGTGAACATACGGGTGAACCCAAATTGACTAAATTTTGATGATTCGCAAAAAGTGTGTCAATATTTGATATTCTGTTTATATTAGTGGATACATTTCCAACATTTAGCGGCTTATTTTTGAATCATTTCCATTGAGCCTTCATTGCGGATATTGCAGATGGTAAGTTAGTTTATGCTACCACAGCATTGAATATAAACAGTATTTGCTAAAGACAAACAAGGATTCTGAATGCCACTTATTTTGCATCTTGTTCAGACAAAAAAGGATTCTGAATGTCACTTATTTTGCAATCATGTTTCATTTGTGTTTTAAATTTTACCCGCTTGTTCGTTTACGAGAGGACAGTGGCATGCTTCATTTTAATTCCGTGAATACTTGCATGAAACTATATATAAACAAACTGGCATTAGACAAACAAATTTTTCAGACGTCTGGCATAAATTGGGAAGATTGTTTTGAATTTGAAACTCCAAGTTTATACGTAAAGCTATATGAGAAAACTTGCCCTGATATTCTGTAAATTGCTAAAATTGCACTAAAAATAAATATTTTGACTTCAGACAGTCAATGAGTCTAACATCGACAATGAAAAATAAAATGAAATGAATATGAAATAGTCTTTTACCATGTTTTTCTTTCTTTTTCTTTTTTTAATAATATCTGTTGTTCGTTTGTGAAATCAAATTATTTGTTGTAGTTGCCAAAAATCAACAAATTGACTTCAGACAATATATATTTTAATGGTGATTACGAACCATGAACAGATTTATAAATTTTCCAATCGACTTTCAAACACCTTTTTTTGAAACTCAATCCATTTATTGGTTTATTAATATACTAGTAGCTATTGTAGGTAGTTCCTTATTTGCTAAATTTTTGTTCTAAAGTGACAGTCGTTTTTGAACTCGCATAAATTTTTGCGACGTGCTTCATCCAGTAATCTTGGAAAATTAAATTTCTCTGATAACTACAACATAATAGGATCTATACGCACCTTGGCTATCACCACCTCCTCCAATTTTAATTTCCGCTGAGCTTTGTAACCAAGTTCAGCTGTCATTATGTCCTGTTGTTGTCACAGCTACAATTCATCTTTTTCTTAAACACTAAATAATTTTTATTTTGAACGTTCAATAAACAGGTGACTGAAACCTAAATTACAGGAACATGTCTCGAAGCTTATCAAGGTAATTTAGTTGATTAGTTTCTTTAGAATCTTCCTAGTAGCTGTTAAAATGAGTGGTGTTTATCTAGCAAAAAAAAGAAATTTCATAGTATTAATTAAGATTCAAATTCAAAGCAGAAAATAACTTTGCAGCCTTCTAGAATATACGTGTTTAATACCAACTTCGGTAGTTGAATTTGTCGAACTTTGGAGCATGATGCACATACATAGTTACTAGTCTAATTTGTGGAAAATTGTTTCTGTTACTTTTAGTTCAAGGTCAGACCCCATTTTTTTGTTATATTCAGTAGTCTATTAAATATATATATATATATATATATATATATATATACTATAACTATATATATATATATATATAACTATATATATGCTCTGCACACCTATATATATATATATATAGGACCTGTTATGTTTTACGACTCCGTCGGTTTTGATATTTTTTTTTTTCTTTCATATATTTCTAGTATATGATCCTAACAATCAATTTAAGTGGTACGGACATGATTCAAAAATATATAGGACCTGTTACGTTTTACGGCTCCATCAGTTTAATTATTTATTTATTTTTAACTAAAGAATCCAAGGGTAAACCACAAAGATGATGGCAGGAGTCGGGGTCTCTCAGCCTTCAGGGGAACGGGGTTGGACTATTTCCCCCACTCCGAGGGGCTGTGAGGTAGAGACTGTTTCCCCACCTCAGGGAGGATCTTTCGAACCCCCGCTCGTTGGTATTTAGGTGTCGCGGGGGGTTCTCCGCCCCTCCCCTACGCGGGGAAAAAAATCCCCCCTCTGTCCCCCGTCGGCTCCAGCCCCCTACTTTTTATTATCATTTTTTTGTTTTACATTTTTGTAGTGGCTTTATTTTTGATTCCAAAATATGCATTGGTTTCTGTAAGTATCATTACTTTTTGAGATTTCATTTTGAAATTTTTCTTATATAAATGTGATTTTTAAAAAATTATTTAAAATATTTATAACTTTTGAATCATGTTCATCACCACATAAATTCATTGTTAGTATCATATACTAGTAATATGTTAAAAAAAAAAAAAAATCAAAACTGACGAGTCGTAAAAACATAATAGGGCATATATATATATATATATATATATATATATATATAATATATATATATATATATATATATATATATATATATATATATATATATATATATATATATATATATATATATATATATATATATGGCGCAATTTTACATAAAGTGACATATGCAGTTTTTTCCGTTGGTTGCCAAATCGTAAAAAATTGAGGCAACATTTTTATGGTGAGCTTATAACTATGTGATATATATATCATATATAATATAATAACTTTATATATATATATATATATACTATAATAATAATAATATATATATAACTATACTATATATATATCTTATATATGTATATATATATATATACACTCTTATATATCTAACATATATATATATTGAATCAAGGATGTACTCTAACTACAAATGTGCACTTTAAAAATTTTGCGGATATACAAGGTTTATATATATATATATATGTATGTATATATATATATATATATATAATATATGTATATATGTAATAATAATATATATATATATATATATATATATATATATATATATATATATATTATATATATATTTATATATATGTGTTTGCATATATATGTTATATGTATAGCGCCCTTATATATATATGTATATTAATAGCAATAATATATATATATATAATAATATATATATATATACATATATGTAACCCTGTATATGTATAATAATATAATATTGTATATAATATATATGTTTATATATAATAATTTTATATATATATATATATAATATATATATATATATATGTAATAATAATATATAATAATAGCTGTAATAATATATATATATAATAATAATAATATACATAACATGTATATATAACGTTTTATAAATAATATCGTTTAATATAATATAAATGTAATAACAACAATAATAGTAATATTTACTATTTTAATAATAATAATATGTATAATATAATATATGTTATAATAACATATATATATATATGTTTATATATATATATCATATGTATGTAATATTGCTGTATGTATATGTATATATATTTAATAATATATGTATTTATATATATAAGAGTAATATAATAATATATATATGTATATATAATAATATAATATAATATAAATAATAATATGTATATAATAATAATATGTATAATATATATAGCTGCTGTTTAACAATATATATGTTATATATGTAATATATGTTTGCTAACAATAATAATATATAATATGTTTATATATATATATGTTGTAATAATATATATATATATATATATATATATAATATAATAATATATATACTATATATATATATATATATATATATATATATATATATATATATGTATTTGAGCCGAGGAAATTGGATGAAGTTGAAACTGTGCATTCTATATATAAGTCTCAAGAGCTTCCATACCTCTTGAAATAACATAGGAATAAATATCTTGAGATGTACTAACCCATTCGTTAGCATATTCAGGCTCTATAGATCGCATTCTCTCATGCCAGAGAGAAGTAAGCGTGTTAACATCAGTTGCAGTTAACACCCTTCTGAACATCCTATTATAAGGTAATCCCCATACTTCATTGTAAATCTTATAGAACAACCCGTACGTGAGACGTGTTAATTTATCAAGTATGTCAACGTCTTCTAGATGAGCTGCTAATTCTTCTTTTATTTTGATCAATGTTGTAATATTAGCAGCTGAATGAATGGTGAATCCTATATGTGTACGTATGAATGTGTCAGCTAAATGGGGTTTCTAATAGTTACGTACCTCAATATTTTTAACACTGCCACATGAAATGAAAGCAACATCTATTCTACCCGTACCCCTCTCAACATCTCTGCTAAAGGCTATTTCCCTATGTGTCGGTGTATCAGATGATATATACTTAGCCTTTACCCATGCTTCTATGGCATCAATGATAATAATGAATTCTTCAACAGAAATGAACAATGGTCTATTATTTGCAGCTCCAGCCAGAATACAAGCAGTGTATCGCTCTCCGTTTAGTTTTCGAATAAATATAAAAGATACATCGTCAGGAATAACAAAGGTCCTCGTAAAGATTTCATCAACAAGCTTTGATGTACAGAGAGACGACATGGTGGCTGCACAGCTGGAAATGTCTTACTAAAAAAAACCAGCCTCAAATCTATAGATATTATTATTTCAGCCAATCATAAGAAAGTAAACAAGATTACAACATATCCTCCTTATCAATTCAAAAAAGTCCATATTATCACGCCTTACATAGACAACAACAAATATGTTTACTCCTGCCATCTTTGCGGTTTACCCTATGGTATTCCTTTAGTTAAAAAACAGAATAATTTTACTTCTTTTTACACTTTGGTATTACTTTAACTAAAGGAATACCATATGGCAGTGGTTTTCAAACTTTTTAGGTTCAAGGCACCCATAGCTCATCAAGAATTTTTCGCGGCACCCATATAATAATATATATAACTATATAATAGTATAGTATATATATCTATACTATATATATGTATATTATATATATATATAAGTAGTATATAATATATATATATATATAATTTGTTCTCTAAGAGTCTAAGGCTAGGAAGGAAAAAAATACCACTAGATTTGAATAATTTTTTATTTTTTTTGAGCAAATAATTTCCTTGAGCTGAGAAGACATGTTCGTTTGACGCGGCAACTATGCGCAATAAAATAATTAACTCGCGGGCACCCCAGGGTTGCCGCGGCACATCTAGTTTGAAAAACCCACTGCCATATGGTAAATCGGCCAGCGAAGAGAGCGGCAGGACCTGATCTCCGTGCCTGGCGGTGGACCGGAGCGGAGGGGGACTCGTCTCCCCTGAGTCACCATAGTCCCTGCGGTTGGCTCGGCCCTCGAAAAATGTGGAAATTGAAGGAAAAATGCAGATAAGAAATGCAAAATGCAATAAAGAAAGAGAAAAAAATAAATTAAGAAACCATCGTTAGAGAATTTTCCGTACCTGATGTACAATGATGTGAATTAAGTATTGAGTTTTTTACATATACGGTGGGTGGGATTGAGGCAGTGTTTTTTTGCCTGCTCCGGTTCTCTAATTACAGATGCAGCTTTAGACATCTGGCTAGGAGGATAGTATATAGTATACGGTTAAGATATTGCTATAGATTGTATATATATAGTGAGTAGTATATATATTATATAGTAATATATATATAAATATAGGAGGTGTATATATATATAAATATATATTATCCTGTGAATAGTTTGAAGAAGGATATAAAAATAGTAGGATATACTGATATATTATATAGTACGGTTGGCAATGGTATATAAGTAAGAATATATATATAGTATTATATTCTATATATATAGTATTAATGAATTATTAGTTAGGTAACGTCTAAGTTCTGTGATAGGTTAGTAATATATTTATATAGTATCTATGTATCTATCTTATCTATCTATTATCTATTCTATTATCTAATTGAATCTATCTATATACTATATATCAGTATATTCTATATATCTATATATCTGTATATATATGGTATATGTTCTATTTGAATAGTGGCATATTGTATCTGAAAAATTTCTGTTCAGCAAGAATTTCTAAGTTCAGAAAGGTTAAGTTAAGTTTATAGTTTTTAAGAAAATTCTTTAGTGGCAAGCTTCTGGCATAATTCCAGAAGCTTGCCACTAAAGGATTTTCTTAAAAAACTTTACTTCACTTAACTTTTCTGAACTTGAGAATTTTTTTTTAACTTAAAAAGTTGTTGTTATTACGAGAAAATATATACTGGATGTCATGATATAGGAACTTTCCCAAATATGATCATATATATAATATTATAAAGTAATATATATATATATATATATGATTCAAAAATATAATAGTATATATATTAATAATAATATATATATTATAATGGATATAGTCTAATATATATTATCTATATATATACTTAAGGTCTATTAGACATCTAAATAATCAATTATAATATTAACGTAATGGCAATAGTCCACTCTTTATCAATTTGTTTTAACGAATTGGTCCTGTGGTGGATATTAAATTAAAGCATTATTCTCTTGGTGAACGCTACTTAGAGAGTCTCGAAACACCAGCATACTTTACTTTTTGTTCTTAATATATCTATATAATATAATATATATATATATATATATATATATCGGTTATATTATATATATAGTATATATTATATTATATTATATATTATATATATAATATATTATAGTATATAATATTGTTAAAGACGTACTTATCCTTCAATTTAATAATAAAACGTACTTATCTTTTTATTTCATTAATAACGAAAATTCGTACCGAGAAATATCTTACTTGAAATATTTGTCGTTGGTAAACCGTACCTTCACCTATAAGTAATAGTATATATATAGTATATATATATATATTATATATATATATATATATATTATATATAATATTATAGTATATATATATATATATATTATATATATATATAGTGTAGTATAAATAGATATAATATAGTATAAAATATATATATATGTATATATATATATTAGATATATATATAACTAATATATATATATATATATAATATGATATATATATATATATATATATATAATAGTTATATATAATAAATATATTATATTACTAATTTATATATTATATATATAT
>JABUQX010046741.1:30000-37622 GCA_015478945.1 Trachelipus rathkii
AGATTTGTAAGTCTGGGCAAAACAACGGGAAGAAATGAAACGCTCGTCACGTCTATCGTACAAATTGGCGCCTAGTATAATATATATAACTATATATATATAGTAAGTATATATATATATATATAGGTATAGTTATATATAATATAATATTATATATTATATATATATATTATAATTATATGATATTATATAATATATATATGAATATATATATATTATATATATTAGGGTATATAGGTAATATATATATATATATATACTCATTAATATATTATTTATTATAATATATATATATATATATAATATAAGTATATATATATATATATATATATATATATATATAGTATAGATATTAATAGTATATATATTAATATATATATATAATATATATAGTATATATATATATAGTATATATATCATATATATTAATATATATATATTATATATATATATATATATATATATATATATATATATATATTATGTTATATATATATATAGTATAATATATATATAATATATATATATAATATATAGGGTATATAATATTATATTATATATATATATATATAATATATATAATATATATATATAGTATATTTATAATATAATTATATAATATATAGTATATATATTATATAATATATTTAGTTATATATATATATATATATTATATACTGATATTTATAATATATATATAAGTATATATATATATATAGTATATATACTCTATATATATATATATATTAGTATGTATATGATTTTTATATATATATATTCATTATGAGTATATTGTATAGTATAGGGTGATATAGGTATAATTAATATATATATATATATATAAGTTATATATATTATATATATATATATATATATATATATATAATATATATATATATATATATAATTATATATATATATATATACTATATATATATTATATATCTATATATATATACTATATATTATAGAAGTAGAAGCCGTTAAAGCTGTGAAAAACACATCCAACATCCCTGTACATTAAACAGAATCCAATGTTCATATCTATAAATATAGGGGCAAAAGCTATCCTAATAGAATTTAATACGAGCTCTCCAGAGCTACGCCGGGTTAGAACGTGCGTTTAAACGATGTCGATTTTATGGAACTCCTTTTTTTTTATTAATGACCTTAAGAGTAATGAGATTCTATAAATTATACCACTCTTCACGTTTTCTATTTCTTTTCGAAATAAAAAATGAAATATAAAAGAAATGGTAGAAAAAGATTAACATTTTGTATGGATTATTTTTTTTTTAAAATTACGGTATATATACTGGCAGCGAGAACACGACAAACATTCGTTAATCTTACGGAACCGCATTTTAAATGTGTATAATGTTCCCCCGCAAGCGCACAAATATATATATGTATATATATATAGTATATATATGTATATAATATAAATATAATATATATATATATATAATATATATATATAATATATATATATATATAATATATATATATATATATATTTATATATTATATATTAATATCTATATATATGTATATAATAATATATATAGTTATAGTATTATATATATATAGTATATAGTAATATTATATATATATATTATCTATATATATATTATTATAATAATATAAATATATATATATATATATATATATATATATATATATATATCTCATTTTTTTTATCTATGTCCCATGAAACTAAAGTCTATTTTTCATATATTTACGTTATCGACCAAAATGTAGAATGGTCGGCGTGTCATAGTGAGAAGAGTTTGGATTATTTTCATATATAATTTTTATATTAACGTTGTTTTGTTGTTTATTGAAACGAAGGAAAGTGAGATAAATTATATAATAATATATAGTTTTGGTTAGGTTAAGGTCAGATTATGCTTACGCTTAAGTAAGCGCTTATTTTAAGTTAAGTTAGGTAGCATATGATTTAAACTTTTTTTTAAATTTTTTAAAGGTGTCAAGCTCTTTTATTACAATGCAGATTTATTTTGACCTCATATGCAGTTTTGATTTTGGATTTTTTGTTCAAATGTGTTCGGATTCTGAGAGAGATATGCGATATGGATATGGATAAAGACATAGATCCATCAAATTTAGATACTAATATAGTAAAATACTATAACCCAATAGTATATAATAAGTAAGTATCTATATATATATACTATAGTATATAATTATATATTATATATATACTATATACTATATTAATTGGATAAACTTCCAGATTCCTTTCTTTGACCTTAAATCGATGTTAAGTTATAAATTATGAGGAACCCATTTGGGAATAAAACGAGGATTTGTTAACCTGTGCTTGTATTCACTTTAAGAGCATTATCGAACGCTCCAATATACATATATATATGATTATATATATATATATATATATACTATATATATATATATATATATATAGTATATATATATTATATATTATATATATATATATATTAGATATATATATAGTATATATATAGTAAAATACTTTTCCGCAATAAATTTTTAAAAACCCTGAACCGTCAGGTCGACACATATTTTTTAACTTCCTTTTTTTTTTTTTTTTTTGTAACATAATGAATTTAAAAGATTTACTTGGAGACTTTGGTGAAAATGGATTTGTACAGTTTTAGGCATTGTTGGAAACATTTTCGTAAAATTAGTAATAAAAAGGTTTGGAAACGTAAGAAAGAATGTGGAATAACGAGACAGTTCCAGGGTAAGTAACTAGTAACCTAGTCCTATAACCTAGTAAGGAATTTAAATCCCGTAAGCGTCGATTTGATTTTATTAAACTTCTAAATATTCTATTCATTTTTTTGCTTAAAGACAAACTATCTAGGTTAAGGTTTAACGGAACGACAATCCATCTAGGTTAGTTAAGCCGTCTACAGCAAGGACGAACTGTCTAGATGAATGAGTATGTATCACTATGTTTGCACGAGTAACTGTATGTGTAATTGTACAGACTCCCACACACGCTTCGCGCTTCTCAATAGGGTCGATACAGTAGAGCACGCTCACACGCTCACGCGTACTCAGCAGATACAGTGTCGGCATCTCTCACGCGCTCAGTACTGCTTTATGTACGCAATATTACAGGCATCAGATCTGATCGATGGTGTAATGATCTCGCAGACGATCGCTCATGGATGCGTAGAATGATGCAGAAAGAGTGCGAGGCACAATGGCTGTCGCGCCCGATTACGTGTATGAGGTACCTACATCGAGTCAGATCGATCACACTGTTATATATCACATGAAACAATGAAGTACACGCATTCACACAGCATCACACACCATATATATATATATATATAGTATTCATATAGTAGTTATTTCTATTATATAGGTATATATATATTAGTATATAGTACGTAATATCTATATATAATATATATAATTATATGTACGTATGTATTAATTCTTAAACTTTTACAGCCTATATGATGTGATTTGAATGAAAGACTACTCACTACCTGAATACAGTATATTTACTATATATATGATAAGTGATATATACGTATATACTATATATAATTATTGGTATATAAGTATATATATATATATAATATATAATATTAATAGTATATATAGTATATAATAGTTGTATATATAACAGTATATATATATGCATATACTATTATACTATTATATATTATGTAATATGATTAGTATTGTAAAGAAGTGTTTATAGTATGTATATATTATATATATATTTAATAGTAGTAAATATATATATAGTAATAATATATATATAAATTATTATATATATAGAATATATTGATATATATGCTTAGAGTATGAATATAGGCACCTATATATATATATATATATAGTATATATATTAAGTATATATATATATATATATATATATAAATATATATCATATATATATATGTGCTTAAAGCCAGCCAGAATAGTATGAAACACAAGAAAGTTAAGAAGTCCTAAACTGCTAATAAATTTTAAGAGCTCAAAAGAGGGGTTTACCCCGCCTGATCCTCCATATATTTTAGATTGGTAATGGTTATAAATTTTATCTTGTCCCTACCTCTTGAAATTTAAAACATCTTTTTGTCACAGATTTAGTAGGTAATATATTCTTTGTAACGCACTCAAGATCTCTACAGCCCAAAACTCAGGTCAAAAAAACAAATGTCTATTAAACTGACTTAGGCGTGCCATGAATTGTATGTTCGGCCGGTGTACTCGATAGGACCGAGATGAGGATAGATACATATATTATTCCCAAGAGATCGAGATGCATGCTACGCATAATAATCGAAAAATTATCATAGTTATTGTATGGCTTCACTCACGCGCCGACTATACTATGCGTTTATATAGTCTATGTGGGATCTCGCGATAGGTAGATACGCGGTCTATGTATCTGTTGGATTCACACAGAGTTCTAGAGTGAGCGTATGTGCCGCTGCTCGTTGTAGAGGCTCTCCAGAGATCGGCCTAACGAATAATTCGCGTAGATTATGTAATTAGCGGAGGCTAATGCGCTATCCATGGATTATTACGAGGATATGGGAGGTATATGGTAGAGAGTGATAGGTCAGCAAACTTATTTAAATTCAGCCTAGGCTAGAGGGAAGCTGCGTTGAAGGCTAAATTCAGTCGACGCGCACCTATATACTGACGATGGTTGCATAGATATGATAGGCCCACTAGACTGTTTTGCGAGAGGCTCTAGAGAGATTCGTAGCATCGCACAGTCATCGATCTTATATGGAATCAGCTAATGAGATTAATCGGTGGTGATGAGATGTGGAGCATGCAGAGACCGTAAGTGAATGGAGCGTAGATTATATTGAGACACGGAGATGACAATAAGATGATGCGCAGTTGACGGAGGAGTGAGATGGACACGCTTGCTAAACTGCTACTCACTCACGGTACGTTAGCTCACGGTAAATACGTACGACTAGAGCAGTGATACTTCGTCGTATGCTAATATGACATTTAGGATGAGCACCAAAGAGAACTCGGTAACTATAATTGTATCGCGCTTGCGTCGCGGATTATGCGGTATGAATCTGAAAAAAATGTTAGGATACTAGCGTAATGATTATATATATATATATAGTATATCAGTCAGGCAAGTGCGTGACTGTGTCTCTCAGGGTAGCAGGCTAATTTTTAATATAATATAATACTATAATATATATTATATATATTATAAGTATATAATAATTAATATAATAATATACTATATATATTATATATATATATATATATATATTATATAATTATTATATATATATATAGGTAGAGTGAGAAGCACAGCACCCACACACATATCAACACACACACACACAGACACACACACACACACCACACCACACACACACACACAAGAGAATGAAACACACACACACACACATTTCTCACCTTGACGACAATATCTCAAACACTAGGAGTCGAAAAAATTTTACTACTACTAAAATAATTAATACATTAAAAATAAAAGCAATGGAACGTCCCTTTTAACCAAGTTCAAGTTAGGAAGTCATAAAACTGAGCGGACCAAGCCACAAAATTTTTTGCTGTTTCGACAAGGGAACATGAAATTTTTGTTGTAAATTTCGATAACAAATTTGTAAAAAATTTAATTTTTAATGAACATTAAATTGTTTTAATATTAAAATGCATATGAGCGAACCTCTCTGAGGAGACATACCGACAGGAACCACATGAGGATATGATACGCAGCAGGTACACACGCGCACGCGCCATAGGCAGGAGATGCCAGAAGTGGTCCAGGGCCTAATCAGAGTGATGCAGTTAGGGAGCTACATATAGGCGACAGGTGTTAGTGGTCAGTAAGGGGTATTAGCTCGATATATAGTATATATATATAGTATATAGTATATATATATAACGTATACTATATGCACATTACATGATATATATATAATAATATAATATATCATATATATATATATATAGTACTATATATATATATAGTAAAAGGGTGCGACTTCGACCATACAAAAATGCCAGAATGCCAGATTTATCGCTAAATCTGCCATTTTTTTTTAGCAAATGGCGCTTTGTAACAGGTCGTGAAACCCGTTTCGGCTCTTCCAATTCTTCATTATCCCGCACAGCTAACGTTACTTCTCAGAGTAATTTGTTTATCCTCGACGATAGCCACTACTTACTCCTGTTCAACTGTTTTTAACCAGCTTCAACCGAATTGTACAGTGTCAGTGAAGAAATCCCTCCATCTGGTAATAACATAGATCATGGCTTTGAGGCGAACCTTCCATACTTCATCTCTTATAGGATGAGAGGCCGTAAGATATCCTGCTGCTTTACTTCTTTGCCATATTATAATTTTAATAACTTTTTCTGCCATTCAACACGCTTGTCGATCTTTTCCCATATTCATTCCCTCATATCATTCTTTGCACTGCTTTTTCTTTCCTCTGTTCTCATTCTACATTCCACATACTCTTTCTTATCTTGCTTCTTGACATTTTATATATATATATATATATATATATATATATATATTATATATATATGAGATGAGATATATATATATAATATATAATATACTATATATATAATATATAAGTATATATATATATAATATAATATATATATTATATTATATATATATATTAATATATATAGTAAACAACATAAATTGCAAATATGTGGTTTAAATTATAAAAGTAAATAAAAATATAAATAAAATAAACATTCCAACTTAAAAAAAAAATGCGATGTTCTATTCAATAATAATTGAATTGAATTGAAATGTTATTATGATCAAAAATAATTACATATTTACACTTATAATCAAAAATTACAATTCTAATATAAAAATACATTGACATAAAAGGGGCTTCTGGGGCATGGTTCCTGCCCTTTGGAAAACCACAGATTTTTAAACATTGTAAATAATTTGAATTTTTTATTGAAATTAAGTATCTTAAATGGAACGGATGTGGTGGGGACGGAAGAATCTTATATTTTTCGTATTGAAATTAATATTCTAAGCAGAAAACTTGCTATCTAATCAATAATAATAATAATAATAATAATAAATGTTATATAAAAATATATATAAAATAATAATAATAATGTATAATAATAATAGATAATAATAATAAATGATAATAAGGATGATAATATACATGATCAATAATAATTGATCGAATAAATAGGAATAAATAATAAGAATAATAATAATGATAAGTAATTAATAATAATTATATATAATAATAATAATAATAATAATAAATTGCTTTTCATTATGAAAATTATTAAATATAGCCCAATTTTCAAATATATATATAATATATATATATATTATTATATTATATAATATAATATATATATATCATATATATTATATAGTATATATAATAATATATATTATATATATATATTAATAGTATAATATATATATATATTATATGATAATATGATGTTACTAAGAAGAGAATTTTCCAAGTTACAGCCTGAATGCAATTAGTCGGAATGAAATTTTTTGCTCTTACTGGAGCTACCGGCGCTTTTAATATAAGTAAATAATAAAATACATCAAAAGAAAAATAATATAATATATA
>JABUQX010046742.1:0-10000 GCA_015478945.1 Trachelipus rathkii
ATTAAATTTTTTTTGTCATATTTTACTTATTATCTAATTAATACTGTGGATATATAATAATATTATATATATATATATAATATATATTAAATATATATATAATATATATTATATTATATATATTATATATATATATACCTTATAATATTTATATATACTAAAATATATATTATACTATAGTTCTGTAATAAGGTTGCACGATAAATTAGCATGATCTTATAAATTCAGATTCTTTTCCGTATTATAGAAAAATTTATCACTGATTTTAATTTATGTATAAAAAATCAACCTGCTACTCAATAAAAACCAATATATAATTACGCATTTAAATTATGCATATTCTAGTGGTTTAGAGCATTTGTGAAAGTAAATGCAGCATCTTTAACCTTTCTCGACCATAAACATGGTTAGAAAAGAAATACGATAAATTTAGATTAAAAAATAATATGTCATTATCCTTCAAAAATTTATGAGATTGGCAGACCAGTGTGTTAGCTATCCAGTTGTTACACCTATCGAGATATACCTAAAATTCGCTCACAGCTTGGAAAAAATATGATATTTGTAAAAGAAATCAAAATAATTAACATATGCCTAATATTAAAATGTTATTAATAAATACGTTCCTAGTGATAAGTGTAATTTACATAATTAATTAATCAATGTAAACTTCTAGGTAAGCAAAACACCTTTATATCAAAGTATCTATATCGCGAAAACTTCGTAGCCAGAGCTCTCCAATTATGCACAGAGAACCAAGTAATATTTTTTCCGTGAGACATACATAGTGTTTATCAAAAATGTATAATATGTCAAAACTATCAATAAGTCAAGTTAGAATTGCCATTATACTCACTAGAACAATTCTTCGACATACAAAAATAAATCCTTGAGTTGGCTTGTGAACTTGACACGCTCGTACCAATAGGTTTTTAAACCTAAAATTTTTAACTCATGTTAAGTCAAACTCATATATATAGCTATTAATTAAGTGTGCTTGTAGACATGAGCATGTATAGATAAGTTACGGCCAAGAAAGGGTTAAAAAGAGCCTCCAACCCTTAAACATGTACTCTTTCTAGTAGCAAATAGACATAAGACCAAGCTTGTCATTTCGTCGTATACGGCAAAATTTCAATCTACCTCTTTAATGGGACAACAGAAGAGATATTACTATACAAGAAATAAAAACAATAAATAATACAGGGTATGAACCAAGCGTCTCATATTTATATATAATTATATATGATTATATATATATATATATTATATATATACTTATATATTTTACTATAGGTACATATATCTATATATATAACTTAAGTAATTTTATATATATATTATAGCGTTATATTATGCATATAGTATATATTAGCTATATTATATGTATCAAAACGTGACGTAAAAAGGCAAATTCTAAACTCTCAAAGCTATATCCTAACACTGTATGAGCCATTGCAAAAAAAGCCCATTACCCCCCAAAATGGTACTCTTTCTTTAAGTAAGCATTAGACATAATACAAGGCTTTCGATACAATTTCACGCTACTCTCTTAATGTCAACTAAAATATTTTCATAAATTCCAGAAATAATGACAATCATATATATATATAATATATAATATTAAGTATCAAATATATTTAACTAGATACAATATATATAATGGTTATTGCATTCGATATAAGTATATATAATAGATAAGTTAAAAATTATATGGTATTAGGGCGAATAATTTAACGTAAATAATATATATATGAGGTTCTCTATATATATACTAGTATACTATATTATTATTAATGATATAGTAGAATAATTCATTATATGAAACGTTATAGATATATAATATTTATGTGAATTTATTTTTTAATTTTGTATTATTGTTATATATTTTATTTTATATATTTTTATTTCTTATATATATATATCTAATACTTTGTTTATTATATTTACTATATATATAAAAAGTAGAAATAGATAGGTTAAGGGTGCAAAGAGCGCAACTCTCGCCAGGGCATCCGGAGACCGGCGTCGTGCACCCCACTGAGGCAACAGAGGACCAGAGGGGTGTACCTAAGGGTTAGAAAGGGATATGGCCGCTATTGGGAAGGATAGGCCGTGAAGCAAGCCACTTTAAACCCAGAAACATATAAACTGCTAGTTGCAGAACCTCGAATGCGCGAGCTCTCGAAGCACGGAGGGCAGAACTTATCTGACAGCACGACTTCGGCGAGATTTACGGAATGATCAGGAAAAGCATACGTTTTAAGGAATGTGGGGAAAAGCCTCATGTGAGTGAAGGAGGAGTGGCCGGAATAGAATTTCATGATTATCATGATTTAGAGGAAGAGTAGTATATGTTGGGTGAGTAAGAGCGGAGTATGAAAGAGTGAGGGCGCGATGTGGAAGTGAGGGTGGTGTAATAGATCAAAATGGGAGAAAGAGATTGTTGTCTGAAATGTATACTTGGGGTGAAGAAGAAGTGACATCATTGAACAGATGGGTGTCGGGAATTATAGTGGTTAGGTGGTATCCAGATCTGTCACCAAATGTTATATGCAGAAAGGAAAATTATAAATGAGAGGACTAATGATGTAGAGGTTGGTTTGGGCGGATGTGCCATTGCTGAAAAGATAGGAGTGGGAAGGTCCGCTTTCCAACGGTATTGAGAGGCTAGTATTATCGTAGAGGTATATACCAGAATATATGCTCATCCCGACAACCGGGGCACCAGAAAGGGTGAAAAAACAACTACGATTTTTGGACATTGATGGAGGTGAAGAGGTGGGTTTGGCAGAAAGGTGCGAGGAGGAGGGGGAGAAAGAGGGTGAATGACTTGTTGATTCTTGGAGATATTTTTCAAGATCGCTAGCACGATAAGGAAGAAGGAGAGAAAGTAGAATAGAGAGACGTGCAAAATTGGGGAAACCCAAAGTATATGGAGAGCGTAATACATAGAAACATGGAGGGAGAATGGAGCAAGATATGAAAGATTTTGTCAGTGTTTGTTGGTGCTCAGGAAGGTATACGCACCTCTAAATAACTGACTCACGTTTTATCAAGCACGAGAGAGAGTCACATCTTTTAGAGGTATAGGATGAATCAGTTTTCCGCAAAATTCGATCAAAAAATCGGTGAATAGACCATATAAGATAATGATCTTCCGGGGATAAAGGATGGTTAAAAGAAAGTTAAACGGTGATCTATCTCCTGTTGTGAGGGTGGTCCTATAGATGACGTAGATCCATAGGACTTGGGTGGGTGGCAGGTGAGCAGATGAAGATTGCATAAGAGGTGGTAGTGTGAATGGGAGTTAAATCGTAAGCAAATGATAGAGAATGGGGCAGTGATCAGCAGTCGGAGAAAGTTAGAAGATATCATAGAATACGATTGCCACCGAATGAAAAATTTATGTACGGGAAATTGCAGGTGAAAATCCTCTAATAAAAAGGGTAATTGAAGAATGAAAACGAAGACAATTGCAGGAACTTGTCATTATGAGAGGAAAGTGGCAGAGAAAACAATCATTGGAATAAACAGAGAAAAGTGGTGAATTGGTTAGGAGGTACTTAGGCAATAAGACATAAACCATGTGGTACACGAGAGACGGTGAAGAAAGCAAACTTAATGTAAAAACAGGGAAAATGAGCGAAGTAGGGTCTGAAAGAAGAACAGCGGAAGCTAAGGGAGAGGAATATGTACAGGCAAGGAATGAGGCAGGGAGAATAAAGAGGAGGGCAAAGGAAAGATTTGGAGAGGTCGGAGTAGAAATGGCATGGAGGAGAAATAACGAGAGATGTGGGCGAAAGGAAGAAAAAGATATTTAAGATGGCCAAGGGCCGTATAGAACCAAAAACCGGTAACTAGAAGATATAAAAGATATAGAAACAGGAGTGATTGTTCTGGTGAGACCGGGAGAAAGAAATGATAGTGGACCCGAATACTAAACGAAGATCTGCTAAATCAGTAGAATACAGAGACAAGAGGAAAAAGAAGCTGTAGATAGACGAGGGGAGGAGGAAGAGGAGGAAGGAAGCGGGAGAGATAACGGGTAGAAGAATATGAAGGAGGTATAAAAGGAGAAGAACTGGTAAAACCAGCCCCAGGAGGATGGAGTGGCTGTGGAGGTTGGTGGTGGAGGGAGGAGAGGAGTTGGAGGGAGAATCATCAGTTTGGATGGACAAGTGTTGGAGAGAGGGAAGGTGCCGGAAAGGTGGGGCAAAGCAAATAATAATACCGATATAAAAAGGTAAAGGAGATGCAGGAAGCTGTAATAATTTATAGAGGCATTTCACTGATGGACCATCTGGACGAAAATATACGAAAGAATATTGGAGAAGAGGCTGAGAGAGAAGGTAGAGCCGAGACTCGGAGAAGAACAATACGGGTATAGAAGAGGAAGAGGACGACGGACCTCTTATTCAACACTAAGAATGGTTTCGGAGAAGATAGCTGGAATATTGGCAAGAAGATCTTTGGTAGCGTTCAAATCGACCTGCAAAAGGCAAGGAAAAAGCTTCTGGAGAGCTATGGAGAGGAATTACGGAGTGAGGGGTAGATTAAAGAAGCAATAGAAAGTATGTATGAGATATGCAGTTGTAATGTTAGAACTGAGGTCGAGAACGATAGATGGTTTGAGGTGAAAACTGGAGTGAAGCAGGGGAGTGTTTTTTCTCACTGCTGTTTATATTATATTTAGATCGTGGTGATAAGGAAAGTGAGGGAGAGACCGTGGAAGAATTTGAAGGGGACATAATGGGATATGCGGACGATCTGGCATGTTGGAGCGAGAGAGGGAGGAGACGATTCGAGAGGTGAGTTGTTTACGGAGGAGATTGAGGAAGCAGGGATGAGGATGAACGTCAGAAGACAGGATATTAACAATAACCGAGGAAATGAGAAGGGAATGAGGAATGTGGTGAGAGGGGAGGAGTGTGAAGGCGGTAAATACCTGCAATTATCTCGAGGATGTTTTAACAGAAGGGGAGGAAGTGGAGGAGAGATTACGCTACGAATGGAAAAGTATATGGATTAATTATGAAAGCGGTAATAAGTTGATCCCCCCATCGCATGAAAGAATAAACCATCGAATCACAGAAGTTGAAAGCAAAGTGAAAATTTTGTAACAGTATAACTGACTCCGACGCTGCTGTACGTAGCGGAACATGGACAATATACAACGGAAGAAGAGAGGAGAGTAGGAATACAAGCGGCGAGATGATGAGGGTATTTATAGGAACTTAATGAAATTGCGAGAAGAGTATAGGGAGACAGAAAAAGGAATGAAGTAATTAGAGAAGATATAGGTGTGAAGAAGATGTTAGGAGATTGAGATGGTGGGGAGATTGAGATGGTGGGGACATCTGGAAGAGGATGGAGCGGACAAGAATGCCGAAAAGAAGATGGGAATGGACACCAGAGGGTAGAAGACCAAGGGAAAGAACCAAAGAAGAGATGGGCGGAGTCGGTTGAGGACTCTCTTGAAAGATGTCAGCTACCAAAAATGAGAGTGCTAAGAGAAGAGGAATAGTGCAGCAGGTAGGGAGTCGCTGGAGAAATAGACGCTTGCGCGGCCTGACAGGATGAAAAAATCCTTCTGGGAGAGGATAAAAAGAAAAAGAAAAAGAAGATATTATAGTATATATATTAGTATATTATATAATATGATTGTATTATATATTAGTAATATATTATATATATATATATTATATATATATATATATATATATTATATATATATATATATATAGATATTTATATATATATATATATATATATTATTATATCTATATATTATATATATATATATATATATATATATATATATATATATAATATATATATAATATATATATATAATATATATATATATATATATATATATATAAATATATAGTATGTATATATATTATATATATAATATAATAATTATTATATATATATAATATTATATAATATATATATATATATATCAAAACTACTAACCAATCTAAACCCAAAAGCATCCTCAACTGGAATTTAAAAAGCACCAACCCCCCAAAAATGTACTCTTCTCGTAGCAATAGACAATAAACAGGCTTTCGATATACAATTTTCAACGCTAATCTCTTAATAGACAACAAAATAATTATATACAGAAATAAACATTATATATATATATATATATATATTATATATAATATTATATATATATATATACTATATATATATTATATATATATATATATAATTATATATTTATATATATATATATAATATAGTATCAAACGTACTAACCAATCCTAACACAAGCATCCTCACTGGAATTTAAAAGCCCAACCCCCAAAAAAATGTACTCTTCTAGTAGCCAATAGACATAACAAGGCTTTTTTTCGATACAATTTTACGCTATCTCTTAATAGACAAAGTATTATATACAGAAATAAACATCAATGACAAGAAAATAATTGCAAACTTCTCATCCGAATTTACCTCTAAAGAATACAAGGACGCCACACCTCACGCGCCATTCTATCACCAACACTTTCAATCTTTTGATGCATGACCTACCTCAACCCACAACCACATCTATAAAAGTCAACAACTATGCAGACAACCTAACAATCGCAGCCCAAAATCCCTCTATAAATACAACACGAGGAGAATTATAAACAATATATAAATCAACTTGAACAATGACTTTTAACAAACAGAATGACAGTCTCCCCTGAAAAATCCTTTATCACACTACTTACACCCGATATAAGAGAATCCAACACCTTCCAACTGTGTTTCTTTCAAACATTTGACTTCCTCTTAATAAAAAAACCATTATCCTGGGCTTAACCTTCTATACACACATGACATTCACCCTCTACATAAACAATATTATCTCTAGAACCACACATAAATTAAACGCAATGAAAACAATAGCCGGAACAAATTTTTGCCAAAACAAAGTAATCTTCACAATTGTTTATAAGCAGTACCTCCGGCACTTCTTAAATTAAGCATCAACAGCCTGGGCACCAACAGCTTAGCAGTCCAATATGTAAAAACTAGAAGTAGTATAAAATAAAGCTCTTAGAATAAAAGCAAACTGCCACCCATCCATTACTCACTGAAAGAAACAAAAAATTCTTCCTCTAAATACCCATCTCGACATGATGGGTTGCAAATTATACAGCAAATAACTTTCAATAGACCATCCCCAACATCAAACAGCATTACGACCATTCCATTAACAGAGAGGGAAAAGGATCAAACCAGTTTTGTACTACTCTGACATACAACACGTTCCCTCCCCCCGCCCCAGATACTCCCATTATTAAACACATCCACATTCAGTTAACCCAAAGAACAATCTCCGCAAATCCAATTAACACCATACTTCGGGCACGCCCGCCCGAAATATCCTCCACAGAACAAATTTTGGACCGCCAAACCAGAGTAATGTTTTTCCGTTTGCGCTCTGAGTACCATCCAACCATTTAGGAATATAATTATAGAAATCATAATGTTCCCTCCCACCTCTGCCAAAGGTGTTACCCTGACAAATGACGACACAGAAAATTCAAAACATTTAATGCTAGACTGGTCGGACCTAACGAACATTTGAAATAGTTTTGATGCTTTTTTCCTGACGAATCTCTGGGTCAGGCCTGCTATGGCGGCCCAATATCTCAGATACGCCTATTTCTCAAAGGAGGAAAATGGGGGGGAGGGGCAACCAAGTAAGTATGTATATATATATATATATATATATATATATATATACTATATGTTATTTATTAGTGCTACTATATATATTATATATATATATATATATATATATTATAATATATTAATATATATATATATATATATATATATATATAATATATATAATATATAATATATATGCCAGTCAAATTAATGCACCAAAGAAGTACGGTAGCGAAGGAAGGGTTTAAAGGTTAGAAGAACGCGAAAACACTTTATGACAATGCAATAACATGGTTGATTTCTCCCGCAAAACCGTAGGGTTGATAAGTGTGAGCCAAAGGTGCAGTCAAAGGGTCTCGCAGTAGGGGTTCGGATATTCGGAGCTGCAAACAACACAATCTTGGTACGTAACGGCGACGGCCCGCGGGGGGTGTTGGGTCATGTCTCATACCGTATATGACCACCCTCTGGCCAACGGATGGGAACTGCCTGACACCGTCCTGGCATTCTCTCGATGAGTGGGCGAATTGCCTGGACATGATTTGACCCATACGTCGTGTAGTGCCTTTTCGCAGCGTCTGGGAGGGTTCGGTGTTTGAGGGAAGTTTGCAGCCTGTCGGTATCAACTTTTTCAGGATATCCCACAAAAATGTTCAGATTGGGATTGAGGTCGGAACTATAAGGCCTGCCCATTCTATCCAACTTTCGTAATTTGAACCGTCCTAAGGTTGTCTAAGGTAGTCGTTCACACACGTTGGGCCTTGTGTGGTATTGCATTGTGTCATGCATTAGGATGAAAGAGTCACCGATATAGGGGGCATAATGGCACCGACAATATGGTTTCGAGGATGTCTGTAATATACCTTACGGCTGTAGGAGTGCCTCCATCGAAGATGTGCCACTCCGTAGGCCCCGATAAAGAGAATGCCTCCAAGACCAATAACCGACCCCACTGTCCAGAACGTGCGAAAACATTGCAGGCACATTGCAATTGGCGCAACCTCTCCGTCGGTCGTCGGTATACTCTAGCACAACCTGTCCGAGGAGTACAGAGACACTCTCGACTCGTCCGTAAAGAGCACCTTGCCCAATCGTCGACCGACCAATGGATGTGTTCTCGGGCAAATGCCAATCGCGCCCTTCGAATGTGCCGTGGTGTTTGGTGGACCTATGGCAGGCCTCAGGGCTGGTTAATTATGTTCAGCAAGGCGTCGACGCACTGTATTATCACTCACCCTGGTGGTGCCGTGAACCTCCGCCAGCTGTATCTGCAGAAGTCGTGCCGTTGGTGTGGTGCTCTCGTAATGCATGCAGACGTATAAATCGGTCTTACACGGGTGTCGTGGCCCTGGGCCTACCTTGTCCTCGCCGGCGATAATGTGTCAGGGTTTCCTGGTACCGTTGAAACCACCCGTGCATGTTGTATGCGCTACCTCCGAACGTGGATCAATGTGCCCTGTATCCTGTCCTTCGGCGTGAGAGTGTTTGTTATGAGCCACGCACTGAATCTCTTGAACAAGCCTGACGTAGCACTATCCTTTCCATGTTTTTATCGGAGTCGTCTTCGTAACGTGACATGATCCCTTGCTTTGATTATACCCCCCCCCATAAACCTACCGCCACCTTGGTTCTTTCCAGGTCTAGTTACGTGATTTATGTTTTCCTAAATTTATTGCGGTGACGGCCCCAATACTGCAAGACTCTATTCTGGTGCGGAGGTTTGGTTACATAGTTACGCTGATGCTGTCGTCTGTGTTGGTGTGGGTTTCATGGGGGTTAGGGGCTTTCCCGTTCCTGCGAGTGACATTTACACTAGTGGTGCGTTATTTTTGACGAATATATATATAAATATTACTATATATAATATATATAATATATACTATATTCAATATTTTATATACTATATATATATATATATATATATATATATAATATATATATATATATATATTATTAGATATATATATATATATATATATATGTATTATATAATATTATATATATATTATATATATATATATATATATATATATATATATAATATATATAAATATATATATACTATAATAATATATATATATATATATATATATATAATATATATATTATAATATATATAATATATATATATTATATTATATTATATTAATATATATATATATATATATATTACCGGTATATTATATATAATATAAGTATATATTTTATATATAATATTACTATAATATATATATATATTAATTATATATATATATATATATATTATATATATATATATATACATATATATATATATATATATATATAATTAGTTATATAA
>JABUQX010046742.1:15000-27500 GCA_015478945.1 Trachelipus rathkii
TCAGATATTATGCGTTGTCTTCAACATTCCAGAAACTCTTGTTTTAAAGATCATTTCAATCCGAATTGAGAAAAATGATCGAAATGTCTGAACTTTTCTTGGTAGAATTTGCAACAATATTTCTGGTTCTTCTACCTCACACTCTCTTTCAAACATTTTTCTTTCTTTCCTCTCTCCCTCCTCTTGTAATGTCATCTGTTGGTAATTAATGCTGCGTTACTTCTGCTAAAGAGCTGAACTGTTTGCTCAAACCTTTCCCTTCTAATTTCCTCCTAGAAGATTCCAGAGCTTATTCCTCCTTTCGCCTCCTTTTCAGCTCATTAAAGATGCAGGGATGGCACGAAAAATAAAATGATAAAAATCAACTGATTTTTTTTAACTTGATTTTTTTATTAAAAATCATGATTTTTTTGATTTGTTTATATAATATATACTAATATATTAGTATATATATATATATATATATATAATATATATATATTATATTATATATATTATATATATATATAATATATATTATATATTAATAATATATATGATATTATCGAAAATGTATATTATATAATATATATATATTATATATATATATATATATATATATATTATATATTTATATATATCATTATATATTATATATATATATATATAAATTCTATATTATATATATATATACCGAATAGTAATATTAATAATAAGTACCGAGATATATATACAATATATATATATATATATAATATATAGTATATATATATATGATTATAATGTTATATAGATATATCATATATATATATATATATATATATATTATAATATAGTATATATAGTATATAATATAATATATATATATATTATATCTTTTTTATATAGTTAAGTGATTTAACTTTAATAGAAATAAAAAATTAAAATAAAACTATATATATTATGAAATTTTTAATATATTTTAATTGAATGGGAGTTTCGATAGCCATCTGGCCAGCTGCAGGCGCCTAAGGGCCTATCTTTATGAAATGTTTATAGCTTAACCAAAAGTAAAATTAGCTATAAACACAATTTTTTTTGTATTTCACACGTTTACTTAACTTCCTGATTTCTCCATTTTCAGGTTTACATAATGAATAATAAATCACTTAAAAAGTAATACTATATTGAATTTAAAAAAGTTTAATTAACAAATTATATTTTCGCGTGACGTCACGAATCTGAAAAAATCAAAAAAATTTAATTGAATAAGAGTCTTGATCTGCCAGCTGCAACTCCTAGGCCATATTTTATGAATGTTTATAGCTAACCAAAGTAAAATTTAGTATAAACAAATTTTTTTTATTTCACAGTTACTTCTTACCTTCCCTGATTTTTCATTTTGATTTATATGGAATGAATAAATAGAAACTTAAAAAAAAAAAAAAAAAAAAAAAAAAAAAGTTTTTTTTACAAATTATATTTCACGTGACGTCAAAAAACCAAAAAAAATAAAAAAAAAAAAAAAAAAAATGAAAAAAAAAAAAAAATCACAATTTTTTGTTACAAAAAAAAAAAAAAAAAAAAAAAAAAAAAATCAAAAAATCACGAACCCTGTTAAAATGTTTATTCTGCATTCTCTGAGCCTAACATTAAGAGGCAGAAAGCTGAAGTTATCCCTCCAGTAGTCCTTAAAACTTTAAAACTTGGGTGATTCTGAGTTTGCACCCTGCCTTGATAGTAATCTGTTTCCTCACTGCCTATCAACTTCATTCAACCTTTTCCACCTACTGAAAGAATGCATTCATTCAGCATGCTCTAAAAAAGCGAGACTCCAGTCAGCATTCAAACTATCGTCCTATCGCTTTAACCTCTGTTCTTCCTAATATTTTCGAATCTATTCTTAACAAGAAGATTTAGAAACATCTTAAATCTTCTAACCTTATCTCTGATTATCATTATGGTGATCTGCTTTCCTTTCTTTCCGGCTCTTGGCTCTTTGGTTCTCTGCTCTTCTTAGACTTTTTCCTGTGGCATTAGCATAATCGAAAGTCCCTTTGATAAACTCTGGCATAAGCTTTAATTTTAAATTTCCAACTGTCCGGTATTTATCCCTTCTCCTTTTGTAACCTTTCATCTTGACCTTTGGTTCCAGTCATTAAAATATGGACTGCTATATAGTAGATTAGCCAAAAATTATATCGGGATTTAAATCTATCCATAGTGATCTTCATCAGAATTCTGTTCTATTCCCAACTCTTTTTTTTTTTTAATTTTGCATCAATGATCTCTCTGTTACTGCGTCTCCTCTTCACTCTTAGGTTAATAACTCCATCTGCTCATCTTTACTGCGTCTCCTCTTCACTCTTAGGTTAATAACTCCATCTCTCATCATTACTCCTTCCAATTTGAAAGATGACTCATTCAACAGCAAATAAATGATGCTAGAAGGATAGCCTTGAAGTATCAGCCTTCAGATATTTCTGATACCTATTGTTGTGTTAAAGAAAACATGGTTGTTTTCAATGCTTCAATAATTCAACTTCTTCTTATATCTACTTGACATAATTTATCACACAACTATAATATCTTTTTTGAAAACACAACTCTATCCTTCTTCTGTTCTTAATATTCTTGATATCTTCCTTTTTCATGATCTTTATTAGAAGGATGACATTATGTTCTTTCTAACAAATTTATAGGAAATTGGTTGTTCCGAGGCACCTTCGGAACTTCTTCTAGAGGCATAAAGGCGCTGTTCGCCCTTCTATAGAGTATGAATCACATATATTGCTCTCCTTGATAAAGTGTAGTTTAGAGGTTGCCGACTCCTTAATTCTTCTACTCCAACTAACTCTCTCCAATATTTCTAGCCGTCTAACTGTTGCATCACTTTCCTTATCCAATCGTTATTACAATTGACAATGTTTTTTTTTAATTTTCCAGTCATGTACCACCTTCTTTAAGGAGAGTTCCTACGACTCGTATTTCAGACAGTCTCATTCATTCTTTCCTCAACTCTATGCCCCAGATTCAACTGATACGCTCAATCTTACATGGTACTGTCTATTGGTAAAGTCTGGAACTTGCTTACCTCCCATTTATTTATTTTATTTCCTATCTAAATATAAAATCAGGATGTATTAACTATATGCTTTCATTTAGAGTATTTTTTAATTACTTCTATATTTGAAAAAGCAAAAAGAAAATATAAAAAACAAAAAAAACAATGTTTTTTAGTTGGTTTAAACAAAAAATACATGTTTGTTTAAACCAAATGGCTTAAACCAAGCAACCCTGGTTTGAAGGAAAGAAATGTTGTTTTGGTTCACGAGAGATAAATGATGCATAAATAGGAGTGAATGAAAAGGTTTTGGGTAGGGGGCACGATTGTGGGCCTCACCTATAGAGACTGATGTGATAAAACAGCTGGGGTCTGTCGCGGTGGCTGAAGCTCTAGAGAAGATTTGGGCTGCAATGAGCTCCCACTTAAGGGTATGAGGGGGATGATATTGGGGAAGGGGGGTTTTCTTTTTCGACTTAGGGCATATTCTTCTATTTAACTATTCCGTTTCCGGTGCATGTTTGGTCATCCCACCCCCAGTCTGTGGGGAGCCTTGATGGCTGAAGTAATATGAAGTATATATATATAAGTAGTATTTATACTAATAATAGATATTAATATATATATATATATACTATATATACTATATATATTATTACGTATATAATATATATATAATATATTAAATATATATATATATTAATATATTTATCTATATATTATATTAATTATATTGTATATATACATATATATATAATATATATATATATATAATAATAAAATATGCTATGTATGTTCTCTATTATCTATTATACTTTTAGGAATATTATCACTAGATATTTATATTTATCAATATTAAATTATATATATATATATTATATTATTTACTTTATTAATACTCATTTCCTTTTCCCATGTTTGTCTCATTAAAAGTCGTCCTTTCCAGATAATGTGAATAAACAATTTACACCGAAATATTTTTTGCCATGTTGAAAACTTTATAGCTAAGTCTTTGGTTTTATTTTTTTTAGCTTTCTCTTTTTACCACGATAATAGCTATAAGAATGGGATTTTTAGTTTATTTATTTCCCATTTTATTAATATAGGTTTTAAAACAAAGGATTAAATTTTATGGTTTAATGCAGGTTTCCCCACGTAGGGTTATATTTATTATTTAGGCTATGTTTTTTAACATTTTGTTTAAGTTATTTTGGTTGTTGTGGTGTGTGTATGGTGTGTGTGTACTAGATTTAATGATGTTTTTTAAGTATATTGTATCTGTGATTGTTCATCCCGTTTTAATACCTTTTGTACAGATTTTTCATAAATTTTCTAGTGTATTATACCTTTATAAAGATAAAGTTTCTATTAATACAAAATTTTTGATTTATGAATTTAATTGTTGAATAATAAACTTTTTGAAGTTTAGGGTTTTAGGTGTTGGAGTGGGAATCATTTCTTATCACGATTTTTCTCGTTTTATTTTTTCTGTTCTGTCTGTTGGCTTCTTGTTTTTGTAGGTTTGTTGTGTGTGTGCGGTGGGAGATAGGGCAGGTTTGCGTAGGTGGCGGGCTTTCTAAGTTGACTTCACGCACTCGCGCGCTTATAGTCTCTCAACTCAGCTTCCGGTGGAACACCACCTATCTAACTCTAACCTATGAATCGTTTTGCTCTTTGTCTAGACTCAGATTTGGCTAACGAATTCTACCCTCTAACTCGGGGTTTGATGTATCCACTACAAACTGTATTTCATAAGTTCCGTCTAGTAGGGGTGAGTTTAATTGCCTATGTTTATCATATTTAATTCACTTCCTGTACACACGCTCATGTTGACATCTGTCTTTCCATAAATTCTCTGCACTAGTCTATGGTCTTAAAACTCACTTTCTTCCCTTCTAACTTACACGTATAGATCTTGTATTCTGCCATCACACTACAGCACTACTCCTTCACTAACAGACGATATCTTTTCTCGCCTTTTTATCTGATATCTATCTACTTGGATCCTCACGAGTATCTAATTCATATCATCTTCTCATCCCAAAGATTCATGAGGTCCTCTGATTATTTAGGGGATTCGCTTTTCCGAATGTACAGTCAACATTCTGTAATGATTGGTGTACTCTTTCATACCCGACTTATGGTGGGAGGAGAAGCCCGACATCATTCAAGCATTCTCATCGAGCTGGAGCAAGCTAAATTAAAGAACCCAACACATTCGGATCGTCCCAGAACTCACATTCTTGAATTACTTGACCCCATACCAATGTTTTACTTACCAACTAGTCATTTTTACTCTAAATATAGCCACCACTTTTCAGGGCTACCCTCCTAGTGCGGTGAGAAAGTCTGACCACAACCCTTAAAATATCCTCTTTGTACATTTTATAGATACTTTCTCAATGTCCAACAGCTCAATCCTGCTCTACTCGTTTTTCTCGCGAGCTTCATAGGCGATTGGGGGCCTGCAGTTTGGCTGATCTACGCACCAATAACCAATAGGTTATTTGAATGACTGGTTTGTTCTGGTGACCGTCTTCGACTTCTGCGTATAAGGTTGGGAGCTGTAATCGTTGATGGATGAAGTCAGCGTTCGTTCCTTCTTCGACACTATATTAGGCTCTTCGTCTGCACTGAGAGAGTCATTGGTTTTCGCATTCGTGCTTGTTCTCTGGCCTTCAGGATAGGAGACAGTGAGTATTTCTGGGATGGTGTGATTAAAATCTCTCGTTCTCACTACATCACTCACTTGCTAATCTCTTCATCGAGGCTAGTAATCGTGCAGTGATACACACCTCTTTCGCTACGTCAATGCGGTAGCTTTCATCAACTAAAGTGTCCGCTAACCTTCCCTTTGACGTTCTCTCTAACTTGAGCGATCTTTTGGCCTCTATTCGTGCGCGTTTCTAGAATTTAACATTTCTCTCACTACAACTTCTGTAAATTCTCTGTCTCCTCTCTTCTATCGCTCTGATGGTGTCTGTCTCGCTATTGCTTCAACGAAAAGTGCCAATCTTTTCCGGCCTCCTATATTTCCTCAACTCAATTCGCCTGGACACTGTTATTCTGGCATGTCCTCATCTGCGTCCTCCTCCTTTCCTCCTCTCAAGGTGTCTCTCATGCCTTGCTCTCTTGTGATTCAATTCGATTCGGTGCTGGGCACTCTGAAAACTACTGTATACGTTAGTGAAGCGCGGTGTTGGCTCTCGGACTGGCAAATTCTCCCCCGGATTTTGAGGGAGTGTGCTTCCGTGCTATTCCGCCGCCTTCCTCTGGTTCAGAGGGCTTATAATTTTGGTCTCATGTTCTCAATAGGGTCAACACTTTCCTCCAGTGCTTGGATACGCACTTGACATCCTCCACAACCTGTTCCAAAAATAGTGACACAGCCGCTCTGACCCTTCTAAACTATCACCCTATAGCTCTTTACTTGTATTCTATCTAAGAATCTTTTTTGAAACTCTTTCTCAACTCTCATTTCATTAATCATCTGGAATCTCATCACTTCTTTCCGAACGTCGCCAGTTATACGACACTTTCGGCGCTCGAGTCTCACTAGGCGATATCACTTTCCTATCTTTACTAGTATTATATGGATATTTTCCGCACTTAGGAACTACGGAGAGACTTGCGTGGTGCTGCTGTTGACATATCCAAAAGTCATGTTACCGGGTCTCTGTGTCATTTCTTTCGTCAAAATTACTCCCACCCCATGTCTTTTCCTAATTTCTCTATTTTGCTTCCTTGTGTTTTCTTCTCCTTTAAATCGCTCAATATCGGCGAATGGGGTAGCTACTTCTTAATTCCTTTTCTGTCAATAGTGGTGTTCCTCTAGGTTCTGTCTAGATTACGATTTAATTTCTATCTTTTCATTTTAATACCTTCTCGACCTGCACATCTAACTTATTCACTCATATCGCCGATGACTCGACCATTCATTCTTCAGATCATTTCAAATCTTACTTCTAGAATTCCCTCTCGTCTTAATCTTTCCGAATTCTTCTTCTCTTGCGATCTGGATAGAAATTTCCGGGTGGGGTGGTCTGAACCTTTTATACCATTCAGTTAACTTTAAAAATAAACTTTTCTTACATTCCCTTCCTGTTCACCTTTCATTTTTTCTATCTCTATTGACTGCTCTTTATTCTCTCCTGTTTCCTAATTTATCTCTCCTTTGGCTATAACATAAACAAAAAAATGTCTTGGATACCTCATATCATCATCACAACGTTTGCTAGGGCCGGCCTCAAAGAAACTGGGAGTTCTGTTTTAGACTTAGCGACTTTTTTCCTTCTTCTCAGTTGCTCCAGCAGATATTCAAGGCCTCATCCGCCCTTGTATGATGTACTGCTCTCATATGGGGGGCTCTGTTTCCACCCGGCTTTTGGATAGTGGTCAAGGCCAAAAGGCTTAAACTTATAAACTGTCCTGTACCTTTCAGTTCACTTGACCCTCTATCTTTGCGGCGCGATTTTGTGCATAATTATTCTCTTTCTATAGTGAATATCCGCAGCGGCAATGCTCAGGGAGCTTATCAAATTCGCGTACCTTCCCCTTTACGTCGCCCTCGTAGAACAGGGTGCTGTGTCTGCGCATGATTTATTGTGTGATGTTAGTAACTCCAGGCTAGTTCGCTGCGGTGCTTCCTCTTTCCTGCCACATTACTGTTCTGTGGACTTCGTCTTCCGATCTTCTTGTCGTTTACACCTGGCTGAATTTTTAGGGTCTCCCCACTTTACATTACCGTCCTGCGTCCTGGTGCACATCTGGCGGAGGTATTATGAATTTAGTTGTTGACTTTGGTAGGCTGTAATACTCCTGCCTTGAATGGAAGGGTTCTTCTGCCGGGTAAGTGGTGGTGACAACTGATAATATATTACTAGGGTATCCTATATTTTACTTTATTATTTACTTTTACTTTATACGTCGTAAGTATGTATAGTTGTTATATTAATAGTCTCTATTAATCTATATAATATATATATATTGCTGTATATATTTATATTAATATATATATATAATGTATATTATATATAATAACTTTATTTATTGGACTTTCACTTATACTATTTATTTATTCTATTAGATAACCTACTTCTATAGAGGATATAGTAATATATATTATATATCAATTTTCTATTACTCATTTTCACATTATATATTCCTCAGTGTCTTTGATTGTAGAGTATATATATCTTACGTTATTATTTTGATAATATTTACGTATTAGTATATCGAGCTAGTTAATATCTCTATTATTATTTTTTTCTATTTCTAATATTACTTATTATATTAAGTTATATTATATACAAGAGAGAGTGAGTTATTTGGTAGTATTAATATTATTAGTACAATATAACTACTTTTATTATCCTCCTTCTATATTGGTAGATGGTAATCCGTATAACGTACCTATATACTACATATTATATATACTAGAAAACTTGGAAAGAAGGTTGTAATTACTAGAATAATTACTCCCTATCCGTGTACCTAATGGGAAGGTACACTTAATCAGTAATTTCCTATTCTTGTATTATTATTAATTTATGACAAATATTTAGTTCAATTATGTAAAAGAAAATGAAAAAGAATGTAAAGAATATGAAATACAAACAATGACACTTACCCCTGACTGGACAGAGGTTTTATATAATTAGAACTTGTTTCCTTTGTACGATTCAAGATAGTGGGGTTTGACAGATGACAGAGGATAATAACAAATCTAATGGAGCAATAAATATAGGCCAATTAAATTTCTAGTACTGACTGACTAATTCTTCAAAGAAACAAGATATATTAACTATTCTTACTGTATACTGACTGCAATTCATCTATTCACAAAATCCTCTTTAGAAAAAATATAACTCGTCAGAAGTTGTGTAGCTTTGCATTTTCAAATGTACAAGAATCTCTTCACAACAGAATTCATAGTATGATTATTGTACAACAATCAAAAAGAAGTAGAGTAGATTAACTGAAAAATATTAGGATACTACACTCCTCCCCACCCGTCGTAACATGACTAGCCATGATTATGGGGGCCAGGCCTTTGAGTACTCAGCAATTATGGGATGAGAAAACCTGGTGCTTTAGGAACTACGCTTGAAGCATTCTTTTTTGGGGAGTGGATGGCTAGGGTTAGAGCTCCGGTTACTGTTTTAACCTACAGCAATCGCGGAGGTCCAGGTGTTCCGTAATCCCCTGAATGAAGAGTAAAATCTTTTGTGACTCATTCGTTTACAGGCCTTTGAGTACTCAGCATTTATGGGATGAGAAAACTGGGTGCTTTAAAAACTACGCTTGAAGCGGTTCTTTTTTGGGGATGTGGATGGCTTCAGTGGATAAAGCACCGGTTTCTGTTAACTCAGGCACACGCGCGGAGTTCCAGTGTCTGAAATCCGCTGATGAGAGTAAAATCTTCTGTGAACTCATTCTTTGGATTTTACTCAGGAGCCGGAGTACCGGAAACCAGGTTCGGCGGAAACTTCCGGTCGAACCTCGATTTTTTGGAAGTTTCGGTTCGGCCGGAACTAACCGAACTTTCTACTTTTTAATGTCTTTCTTAATAAAAATTCAGTAATTGATCTTGTCATTACTCAGTTAATGATTATGCATAATATAGAAAATTGATATAGGCTATATATGTGACAAATATCATGATAAAATGACCCTTCGACCCTATACTTTCGAAAACTTTAAATAGAAACAATTTATTTTCACACTCAAGACCGGCTAGCTTTAAATACTCCTACGAACGGGAGTTGGGGGATTTTTTTGAGATTTTTTTTTAATTTTTTTTAGACAGATGTGCTTTTTAATTATTATTTTATAAAATAGTTAAATAATCCTAATTATTAAGTAATTAATTAATAATAAGTTTTAGTAAATATAATTATTTAATTTAATTAAGATTTTAAATTGTATATATATATATATATATATATATATATATATATATATATAATATATATATATGATAATTATATAATATATATATATATATATATATCTATTGATATATACTATATATATATATATATATATATATATATATATATATATAGATATATACTATATATATATAAATGCATTACCTGCAGTTGAATTTGTAATAGATACGAAATCAAACACCTTGAGCTGATTATTCACTTACCCAGGATTAGATTCCTGGGCCCTCGCGAACGTAATGCATGCAGGTTTACACTTAAAAACGATGAGCTAAAAAGATAAGCGCATTAACCTATGAAAGAGTGCTCTTCTATTCAATAGGAATAAGGCCCGCCTATGGCTTGCAGTATTTACATCTATACAATTATATACTCCGATAGCTGTGGTCCTCCTTACATGGGTCCTGGTGTTACTTTGACCCGAAGTGTGAGCGGAGATGCGTGGTTGAGGTTATCTGTTCTGCCATAGGCGGTCCTTATTCTATTGAATAGAGCACTCTATTCAATAGGTTTAAGTCGCGTATCTTTTTAGCTCATCGTTTGGTTAAGTGGTAACATGCTTGGCATACCGTTCGCGAGGGCCCGGGATCTATCCTGGTAAGTGAATAATCACTCAAAGAGTTATCTTTTTATCTATACATATATATATATATATATATATATATAATAATATATTATATATATATATATTATATATATATATATATATATATATAATATACACGAGTGGGCGCAAACATAAAATCGCCATCTACGAAAAAGGAATACAATAATAAATCTAACCGACTAGGTTTATAGCGTCAGGTCCTAATCCAAATAGTAGTAATAGTATAAGGACAATAATAGGACACCTTTACCTACGGTTTTAATTAACAGAGGCATGGAGAATTTAAAGTCTATGTTTCGAAACTGTTCTCCGTAAGTTTCTGCTCGTTTTAAGCATGTCATTGAAAACATTTCTCAATACACGTTGTGGGATGTTGGAAATCTCTTGACGTATGTTGTTTTTCAATGTGTCCATTGTTCTGGGATTGTTGTGGTACGACTCTAGATTTTTAGAATCCCACAGGAAATAGCTCGCATGTGAGAGGTCGAGACGGGGAGGCCACCAAACCCTTGCTGATGGTCTTTTCCTCTGTGAAAACGGTATGTATGGTAGTCAATGAAAGATCCGACGTATGGCGGTGTCCCCATCTTGCTGAAAATAGGCATAACGCTTTTTTGTTTGGAGTTAACTGTGCCGAGAAATCACTATAGACCTGTAGGTAAAACATGTATTTACAGTTTCATTGAAGAATACTTGGCCGATTATTCTGTTACCAGAAAGAGCAGACCAAACACCATTTTTAAATCGTGTAATGTCATTTGCAGGGACTCGTGTGTGTTCTCTGTAGCCCAGTGTCGACAGTTTTGGGAATTAACGTATACCCGACAGATGAAACCAAGCTTCATCCGTGAAAAGGAGAGAAACGGATCAACACTTCCCCCAGCAACATTCTCTAGCAACTAATTTACAGTAAGTTTTACGCTTACACTTTTCCGCTTCTTTTATTTCATGAAACAACACTCACACGGTAGGGTTTCATTTTTTAAGCCATGAAAGGATGCTTTGACATGATCTGCATGATACTCCAAATTGTTGTGAATAACCGTCGTGTACGGTCGTAGATAGTTAGGTAAATATTTTATTGATAATCATTTTTTCATAGATGGGGCCGGTTTTATCTTCGTCACAGTTAAAAGGTAACAACAGCGTCGCCACTCTATATCATATATAATATATAATATATATATATAATATATTATATATATATATATATATATATATATATAATATATATATATATATATAAACAGAAAATCAATATAATATACGTATAATATATAGTTTTTATTATTAGTTCGTAATAATATTCCTATCTTAATTTTATCTTATTTCTTTATTTAATATGACTTGAAACACCTTGATGATTTACTTTATTTATGTAGACGAAATATACTTATCATTAATTACGTAAAAGCTTGGATTAATTATTAATGTAGAAAAAAAGTGGCCTAAAAAAAAATAAAAAAAAAAATAAAATAATTTTTTTTAATAAAAAAAAAAAAACTAAAAAAAATCAGTTGGTTTTTTAAAATATTTGATCTTTTTGTGCCAATCCTGCTTCAGAATCTAGACCTGGGGATAAATAAATTTGTACAGTTTGTATTATATTATTAATTATTATTATATTATTATTTTATTCTTATTAAATTAGAAGAAAGAAATTAATGGTGAAGTAGAAACTACTACAAACAAAATAATAACTATATTTTTAAACAAGAAAAATTTTAAAATTTTTAAAAATAAGATTCCATAATTTTTCTTACTTAAATTGAACTTATTTGAATTTTGAAATGTCAAGTTCTAAGCAGTTGTTACTTTCGATGTTGTGGAGTTTAACGTGATCTCTTTATCCTCAAACACGTTACCCCGTCCACCTTGCAAAAGCTTTTTAACAACTTTGAAGACCCGATAGACTTTTATA
>JABUQX010046742.1:32500-54994 GCA_015478945.1 Trachelipus rathkii
TTGTTTAGGAGCAAAAGCGATATGTCGATGATAGTTGTAATATGGTAGATCAGGAAAGGTTGGAATTACCACATATACTCTAGCCTCTGGACAATATCGCTTGACTGCACTTATGATGTTATTGATCGGGGCTATCGCATCTTCTGCCTTAAATTCAATATTCGGAAGAGACACAGAATAAGTGTGTTTCCCTGGACGAGTCTGTCTCCACTGTGCCAATGTATATGCCATCCTATACAAAGAAAATACAATGACATCCGTTGTATCGGAGGCAATACCACTAGAGATGGCTCGATGGACATCTTCAAAACGTGGCAAAAGAACACGTGTGAATTTTATTTGATGATTTCCAGGGTTGTTAGTAGTCTGATCATAAGCAGACTCCATATGGGAAACCCATGAATGTCCGAGAAAGAGTATCTGGAACAATATAAATATATATTAGGACACTCTGATAAAAAATATATAATACTTAATATTATATTACTTAGTTAGCTTATTCATTAACGCCTAGGAATTGGAGATTATTTGGCTAATGTAGATAAGTATTTAGTTTATGCATATGATAAAAGGTTTTATTTAGTGTATACGATTCCGGGCGTTCTTTCCGAGCCCGCTAAACGCGCCGTGAAAGAAAACAAAAAAACATTTTTTATTGTATAAAACATTACAATTTAGAGATTTATTATTTTATTAAAAACATTAACAATCATATAATATTTTTACAATTTTCATCACCAATTATAATATATAATTACAATTTTTACATTTCATGACAATATATATATATATATATAACAATCATATAATATATTTATTTACAATTTTTATCACCAATTATAATATATAATTACAATTTTCACAATTCATGACAATATATTTATAGACAATTTTCACCAACTAGTATTATATATATATATTTTTATTTTATTTTTAAATTGATCCTTCTACTGACGAGGTTGATAACGTTTTCTTTCTAATATCCTTGGTTGTATCCAAGGTTCATTACTAGTTCTTCCTGAGCCTCTCAATCTTGTTCGAGAGGCTATGAAATCTCCTGTTTCCTTCCATTTGACGTGGTTGGTTCATGAGATCATCACCTTTATTCTCCTCTAGAGGTGACTGCTGTAATATCCTTCTTTCTGATAAGATCGTCGACCTGGGGGTTAACTCCGTAAGAACGTCCCTCACCTCGGAAACCTTTCTGTCATAGTCTCATTCATTTACTCGTTCGACCTCTCCCATAGGAGAGTTTATGAAGAGCAACTTCCTTTGGAGATCCTCACAAGACAATCTTCTAGCATTTCTATATGGAACCATCTGATTTCTTTGATCTGTAATATAAAGGGGGGTATAGGAGAGTAAATTAGGTAAAGGAGAAATTTCAGAATTAGTTAAAGATATATTCGAAAATTGGATAAATTAGAAAAATTAGGTGAATGGAAAGATTGATTAGAATATGGAGAAGTACTTGTATTAAAGAGATGAGCTAGATTAAATGAAGAAAGTTCACTCGGGAGACTAGGAGAATAAGCAGAAGAAGTATAAGTGGAGACAACAGAAGTAGGAGGAGTAGAAGAAAGAGGAAGAGTAGGAAGTAATATAGAAGGAAAAACACTTACCTTTTTTAATTCATCTCTAACTTGTTTGTGCAATAGAGGGCTCTTCTCAATACTACATAATATCATTCTTGTAAGTTCTTCTCCCTCTTCAGAATCTGGGAACCCCAGGAAATCATCATCCTCATCCTCTGAATCCTTGAACTCAAAAGTCTCTTCCTCACCCCTGCTTTCACCACCTGATGAAACATCAGGAATTCGTGTTATAGAATCCTCAATGTTGCTCTCTGGAATTTCTTCTATAGGAGACTTATTAGTTAGAAGATCTTGAAACAATGGATTATCGCTTAAATATTTAGGAGGTATAAACCACTTCTTTAATTGTTCTTTTTGTTTCCAAGGATTCTATAATATAAGTTATTCTATTGGATTGACTTTTAGGATTTTCATTGGACCCTGATACCGATCTTTAAATTTATTTAAAGTCAAATCTCCAGGCAACTGCAACTTTAGCGCCACCAATTGATCCTGCAAGAAAGGGGAGAAATTCGTATGTCCTTTCCAATAAGTATTGAATTTTGTCCAAGGAAGTCTAGGTCGTTTATCATGAGCTTCTTGATAGAGTATTTCCGATGGAGTTTTTGCTGTAGCAGCATGAACCAAATGATTATATGTTGGTATCACTTGGGGCAATTGCACATCCCAAAGACTGGGATGGGTTAATGATACTCTTAGATTTTGAAGTAACGTACGGTTAACTCTTTCAGTAATACCATTAGATGAGGGATTGTAGGGAGTAGTATAAATATGTTTAATTCCCTTATCCTGCAAGAACTCCTCGAACTCTGGACCTCTAAACTCTCGGGTATTGTCTGATAGTAGATGAGAAGGGATTATCGGCAAGTACTGTAGAACATGCTGTAAAGCTACCGTTACTAATGATGTATGCTTTGTTCGAATAGGAACTGCCGCTATCCACTTGCTGTAATGATCTATGAACACAAAAGCATAATTGTTTCCTTTGGCTGATTTTGGCAGTTGCAACAAATCGACAGCCACCAGTTCGAATGGATACCTTGTATTGATTTTTAAAGTAGATGGAGCATGATATATATTGGATATTTTAGCTAATTGACACTTATAACATGACAAGGATATGTCACAGCACACCTCTCCTCTCGTAACCTCGGATGCCAAGTTATCCTTTCCAACAAAGCATACAGTTTCCCTTGACCAATATGTACAAAGTCGTGGTGGTTCATTATAGCCACCTGGACCGCGAAAGGAAAAGATACCACATAATGATATTGGTCTTTTCTATTTTTATGAATAATATAGTTATCTATTATGGATAAAAAATTCCTAGCGAACTTAAATATTTTTAATGGACCCAGAAAAACCTGCTGATGTATAATGGCTTTCTGTAATCTCTTTAACAAGGGGTCCCTTGTTTGACATTGCTGTATATGATCCATCAGTATCTCCACCGAATCCTGGGAAGTTCTTATCATAGAAAAATTTCGAAAATACAATAATTTAGTTGGATTTTGACTACTAGTTTTAATTTTTCCTGTAAGCTCACCCAGCAATTTCGGTGAACCTTGATGGGTTAATTTCCTCCTCCCCACCAGATTCAAACCACTCAATGGGGAAATCATTCAGTTCTAGTATATGATTAGTATTTTGTTTTTTAAGGTGGTCATCATAAGTAATTATATCTGGTTCCTCTAAGTTCACATTATCTACATTTGCTTTACATTCAACTGTGCACAATTCTCCCCCTGCTGAATCAGGGACGTCATATCTTCTTACAAGATGCAACAAGTTGTAATGAACACCACTTATACAGAACAGATAGCACACCTCCCCTTCGGGGTTGATGATAAGTTGTTTCAAGATTGTTTCGAGGCGAAGCACATTAGTACGTTGAAAGCGAAAGGTAATTGCCCTGAATGCCAAGTCAATTGTAGTTGTTTTAATACTTGATTTGCTTCTTTAGTCTTGCCTACAGGAAGATTATACTTACTCCTTTCGTTCAATAACTCATCTATGTCTTAACTCTTATTTGTAAGTGTGATTCTTCAATTCCTTCACATTTTAGATATTCTGAGAAACACATAAATAACGAATTTCCTCCACCAGGCATTACCACTTCTATAAATCCATCCGGCGGCTCTGCCGAATGCATTTCGTCTGTTTGTTCTACTGGGAGTTAGAATGGTGTTCATGATAACACATCAGCAACTATGTTATCTTTCCCTGGTGCATAATACAATTCATAATCAATATCATTCAATTCCTCCAAGGTTCTAGCAACTCTTTGATTAACTAACGGTATGTTCTGTAAAAACAATAGTGGCTTGTGGTTTGTGAATATAAAAACTTTAATGTTATATAAGAAAGGTTTTAGGGACCGAACAGCCGCGAGTTCTCTCTCGGTGGTGCTATACCCACGTTGTGCCCTGGAGAAAACAGTGGAAATCTATGCAATAGGTTTCTGTTCTCCACTCTGTACCTGACTAAGACAGGCTCCAGCACCAATCCCAGAAGCATCAGTGTGGAGCAGCAATGGAGCAGCATTTTCAGACCTATCGGGATATGATAATAGAGGTGGAGATGTTAAGATCCTTTTTAGCTCCTCAAAAGCTTGTTGACAGTTTGTAGTCCAAGGAACATTTTTCTGGTGCTTCAACAAATCAAACAATGGTTTGGCAATGACCGAGCAATATGGAATATGTCTTCGGTAAAAATTTACCATCCCCATAAACTGTCCGACTTGGCGAGAGGTTTCTGGTTTGGGAAATCTAAGAATACCATCAATTTTTAGTTGTAAGGGTTTCAATCCTTGACTTGATATTATATGGCCCAGAAACAACCTCGGTTCGTACTAAATAGCTTTGGGATGGTTTCAGTTTTAGATCCGCCACACGAAAAGCTTTAAGGACTTCTTCCAGAATAGAGAGATGTTTTTCGAAACTGTCGCTGATAATAAGGACGTCATCTAAATATATCATAACCTCGCTCCAAGGAATATGACACAGAGCAAGCCGCATCGCTCGTTGGAATGTAGCTGGTCCGTTTTTAAGTCCGAAAGGCATTCACAGAAATTCCCAATGGCCCAAAGGGGTGGAAAATGCTGTTTTTCAATGCTGCTTTTTTCCATTTCAATTTGATAATAGCCTTTAATCAGATCAATTGTGGAGAAGTATTGCATCCCCTGTAAACTAAACAATGTATCAATCAAATTGGGAATAGGAAACGCATCTCGCTTGGTGATAGAATTTAATTTTCGATAATCAATACAAAGCCTAATAGCTTCATCAGGTTTTCGAATTGGAACTACTGGTGCGGAATATGGGGAGCATGATCTTCGGATGATTCCGTCGGCCTCCAATTTTTGACACGCCTCTTCCACCTCATATAAGATTGGTCCTTGTAACTGTCTAACTGAATCATTTACTGGATCGTCTATAAGCGTATCAATAGAGTGTTTAAGAATTCCAGTACAACCAACGTCAGAATCACCCCAACTGAGAGCTTGAGGATATTTCATTAGGAGCTGTAGAACTTGATCTTTTTGGTTATCAGATAATTCAGTTTCATGTAACCTAAAGGCTTCTCTTAGATTGTCTAGAGTCCACTCTTCATAAGTGTCTTGTGGCCTCTGTGTAATCTCCACAGTATTTAATTGTCCAATTTTAACCTCCTTTGGATGTATTTTCTGTAAGGGGGAATATGTACCGGGAGAATAGCCTCGTTTTACATTAATGGGATTTTTATAGGGATTAAAACAAGAGATGTAAACCAGAGATGCTTCCAAATAAGGGAACACCGCATAATCAGCTATAAAGTGATTGTTTCTGGGGAGTAAACAGTATTAAGGAATTCTTATCTACTATATGACTATATGTAGGTATAGGGACTGATACACACATAAAAGGAGGAATAATTATATCCTGACTTACCGTATCTACCTCCCTTAAATTATCAGCTTCACACAACCTTATATCTTTGGTTATAACTGTAATATGATTATTAGCATCTTGATTTCTCTTAATTAACTCTTTTGATGTCAGGTCTGGTAATAAATTATCCTTCCTCAACAAATTATATCCGAAGATAACATCATATCCTGTCACATTACCATCCACCACTACAAAAGTGTTTGGTGAGGTAGTGAATTCATTGGAAAGTTTTAATTGTAAAGTAACTTCCCCGTTTACAGGAAAAATTACTTTTCCTATACCCGTTACACCCGTATATGTAGAGTCTCGTAACGGAAATTTTTGTTTATCCAGCAATTTATATGTTTTGTTGGTGATAAGGCTTAGGGACGCACCTGTATCTACCAAGGCTTTTAAAGGAGTGCTATTGTTACAACCTACAATATAGATTCCTATCACTAATGCATCCTCTGTGGGATTATAGATATTTGTAATATGGATAATATGATCATTTGTATGACCTACATGTGGAGTTTGGAGTGAGGATTGTCCCTCAATTACAATTGGAAAGTTTAAAACCTTCAGGCTTGATAAATTCGTGACAATAGAGGGATAACTTACTTCTCCTTGTACTTCCATTTCTTCATATTTATTTTCTGATAATTCTAGTACTTCATCCTCCGGAGGAGGCGCAGAAGGTTCTAACTGTGAAACATTCTCTGAAACGAGTTCATCGGAGATGCACACACCCATTTTTCCAATAGGGACTGTTGGTAATTGTGACCCTTCAGCCACCATAATCGAATTTTTATTTTCAATTCTCTCGCTGGGGTTTCGGTTTCACATACACATTCTGTTGTTCACCTAAATGGTCTAGAAGCTCTGTGGGTGGGTCAATGGCCACAGAGCTGTCTAGTTTCCCCCTCGTTTAAGTAATTTTGGCTGTACTCGCTGGGGACAATTAATTCCCAAATGTCCACCACTACAGATAGGACATTCCAGAGTATCTTCTTCCTGTGGGTGTCCTCTGACGTCTGTTTTGGACAGTCTTTTGACGATGTGTCCCATCGACTTCACCATCACTGATAGCATTTATTTTGAAAAGTATATGGCAATCATCTGCAACATGTCCCCTTTTTCCACAAAAACGACACTTTGGTCGCAACTTACATTCTCGAACATTATGACCAGATTTTTTACAATAGTTACAAATTGAAGGAGGGCCCTTATTTTGATGACTATTAATTGGAGGTCCATTTACTGGAATATGTGCTATATTTGAATCATAACGTTGTCCGTTTGTACTTGCTTCAGAGTTAGTGTAGCGACCAACTGGAGTGGAAATCCTAGGTGGTTGAGCAATTTGGTGGGAGAGATTGTTCACGTAAGTGGGATTATTTAAAGTACTTGCGCACTGCGAGTTCTGTGGTGGCATAAAAGATGTCAAACTCTCAGGAGTTTGGAGAGACTTTGAATATCCACTGGGCATTGAATATCCTGGATATGAGAAGGGTACCGACCACGCGTTTCCCACTGATGATGGAACAGTATACTCAGTTGACTGATGTGTTTTTACCGGAACTGCCGGAGTTAAATCTAACCTCCGGCTGAGCTGTTGCTAGAGTGTTACCTTTTGGCACATCATTTGTTTTGTCTGACATGCATTTTCTGGAATAATTATCATCAATCAACTTAACCAATCCTTCCCAAGAAAGAGGGTTACCTTTCATTGATAATTCGCAAACTACTATAAGTGAATTTACTAGATCCTGTACAGATTTGGGCAGACTTTATAAGCTTTTCTCGTACAATTTTCATAGCACTTACATCTGTTCCCAGAAATGCCTTCTCTGCTAGTCCTTGTAACCTCAAAGCATAGAGTGGAACAGTTTCAGTGGTAAGTATCTGTGCAGCATTAAAGGTACTCAAATCGCATTTTGTTTGCTTGTTTAAGTATTCCCCAAACCAGTCAGTCAATTCCTTTTTTATATTAGCGTAACTCGCGTTAGATTTCATGAGTACATCATAGACCTGCTTCATGTCTCCCTCCAAATGCAAACCCAAATAGATCCTTCATCCGTCAACTGTGGAACTAGGATAAGTTGCAAGTGCATATTCTTCAAACCTGTTCAAAAATTGTGGAAAAGGTTCTCCATTTTCAAGACAATACTTCCCTACAGGAATCATTTTTTTAGATTTTTGTTGTTGCTGATTTATCATCATTCGCATCATTTGTGTGACCATATCCAAGGTTTGTTGGTTTTGTTCCAATATCCTTAGCATAGTAGTATCCTCCTGAGTCTGAATTTGAGGGTTCTGTTGCGGTATACTCTGATGCGGTGAACTACCTATAGGCACTGGAACCTGTTGTGGGGGCAAGAATTGAATATACTGAATTTGTTGTTGAGACTCGCTCATCCCCGACTGCAATCCACCAACAGACCGACTATTTATAGGGATGCCTACCGGCAAACTCAATCGTGCCACTGTTGCCGTTACTGAAGGGGGACATCGTAAACAAGGGAAGCACTGAACCTGTCGAGTGTGTGGAAATTACTTTAGCATCCCTGAAGATTCAGCCAAAGTGGATTGAGACATTATTGACATAATAGGAGGAACAGATGTCATCAAGCTTGTTGGTTGGCTTGCCAACAATCCTGATGCATCTGTTATGGAGGTGGATATACTCATTTTTATTTCCGCGCGCATCTCGCCCGAAATTTCGCTTTTATTTTCCGCCATTTCTCGGATCGAACGCCACGAATGTATTAGAATTAATGGATAATATGTAAATAATGGGGATAATTACTACTAATTATTACTATGATTTCTGTATGATTGTTTAAAATTTATTTTAGAAGATTTCCAAACAAGTAGAAAACAATCAAGATTTATATGATTAGGGATGCTAAACCCAGTGTGAAGTTGATGCTTTTATTTACGAACAATTAGAAAAGAGATAGAAGAAAGTGCAAGGAAAAGAGAAAAGAGGAAAGGTAGAGATAGAAGAAAGTGCAAGGAAAAGAGAAAAGAGGAAAGGTAGCAGGCAAACAAAGGGTAGACTCTCTCACGAGAACTACGCTCTGCTACCATAAATGTAAAAAAAATTGTTTATATTACAAATAAGGATTATTAGTAAAGAGATAATTGAAACAAAGAATCGGAAAATAGTTACCTCAAAAATAAACAATTCATGAGAAGTATATTGAGTGAAACCCAGAGACCCTGGACGTTTCATCTAACATCAGTAAGAGGTCGAACCCCTTGCGCACTGCCACTCTTTCTTTTATCTATGTTTGTTGTTTATCTTGAGAAAAGTTTGGACCTTCAGCGGCAAAAATACTCAAAAGAAAAGAAGAAAATAAAAAGAATTAATAAAAATAATGAGTGAAAGAATTTCTGTTTAATAAAGTCAAGTGAAAAAAATGAATTATTACCTTAACTAAGTCTCTGATTAGACACTAATATTTATTGCATCAACTACACGATTTGATATTTGAATATTTTAGAAAGAATTTACAAGAAAAACAAAGGGGAATAATTCATTAAATAAACAATTTAATGCTTCTTAATTTAATAAACAAAAATTATATGTACAGACTCGGACAATTTATCCTATTATGAAATACTGTTCAGTTTTTGATGGAGTTTAGAAAAAAAAACAAGTGACCCCGGAATTTTGTCATTCCCCCCCCAAAAAAAACGTGTATTAATGTATGTTATAAAAAGTTATAGTGTAATAAAAAAAACTAAATTGAGGTTGTGTTATAATTTAACTTTTAAACTGGGCAAATCTTTCCTTTTTATTTTTTAAACAAATAGTATGTTATTTAATATATTTACATATGAAATAAATTTTGATATCCTTTTTCCTTAAATCTACCTATTCTAAGAAACTTTCACTGAGCATGCTCCAATTAAAGGTTTTCCCTCATTCATACACAATATAAATAACCATAAAATTATACAAAGTAATTCCTTTTAATGACTTTCACAATTTATGGTGGTTAAGTACCAAAGTTTTAATAAATATATATATATATATATATATATATATATATATATATATATATATATATATATATAACAACCATAACTACAAGAACACTTCAATTTCGTACGTTCATGAAATAGAATTTATGCAAACGGTTTAATCCATATATATATTTAATTTAAAGTTATACACTTAATGTTTCTTTTTAAAAGTTTTATAATTTTTATTTAAATTATATGATTTGTTTTCACCTTCATTGTATGTCTTGAGGTTTTTTTTATATATATTGGACCACTTCACTTTGGAGTCTTTTTCTCCCACTTCACTATACAAAACTTGGAAAGAAGGTTGTAATTACTAGAATAATTACTCCCTATCCGTGTACCTAATGGGAAGGTACACTTAATCAGTAATTTCCTATTCTTGTATTATTCCTATTCTTGTATTTTTATTAATTTATGACAAATATTTAGTTCAATTATGTAAAAGAAAATGAAAAAGAATGTAAAGAATATGAAATACAAACAATGACACTTACCCCTTACTGGACAGAGGTTTTATAGAATTAGAACTTGTTTCCTTTGTACGATTCAAGATAGTGGGGTTTGACAGATGATAATAACAAATCTAATGGAGCAATAAATATAGGCCAATTAAATTTCTAGTACTGACTGACTAATTCTTCAAAGAAACAAGATATATTAACTATTCTTACAGTATACTGACTGCAATTCATCTATTCACAAAATCCTCTTTAGAAAAAATATAACTCGTCAGAAGTTGTGTAGCTTTGCATTTCAATGTAAAAATCTTCACAACAGAATTCCATAAGTATATTATTGTACAACAATCAAAAAGAAGTAGAGTAGATTAACTGAAAAATATTAGGATACTACATATATATATATATATATATATAGCACATCAATTATAACTATATATATATATTATATATATATATATAGGGTATATGTATATATATATATATATATATATATATATATATATATATATTATATATATATATATATATATAGGACCTTGTATGTTTTACGCACTCTGTTAGTTTTCATATTTTTTTGTTTTTCTTTTAAATATATTTCCCCTAGTATATGATCCTAACAATCAATTTAAGGGTGACGGACATGATTCAAAAATATATTAATAGGGACCTGTTAACGTTTTACGACTCCGTCAGTTTTAAAAAAAATTTTTTTTTTGACTTAGCATACCCACAGGGAAGCAAAGATTGGCAGGAGTCAGGGTCCTCTTCGGCCTTCGGGGAATGGCAGGGTAGCGACTATTTCCCCCCCTCCGGGGAGGGTCTCCGGAACCCCGCTCCTTTGGTATTTGGGTGTCGGCGGGGGTTCCTCCACCCTCCCCTACCGGGTTATGGAAAATGTCCCCCCTCTGTCTCCCCGTTCGGCTTGAGCCCCCTATTTATTTATTTTTTTACAATGTTTTGTAATAGGCTTTATATGCTGATTCCAAATATGTAATTGGTTTTTTCTGTAAGTGTCGTACTTTTTGAGATATTTCATTTTTTATTTTTATTTTTTTTTTTTATTTTTACATTTTTTGTATAAGCTTTATATGCTGATTCCCAATATGTAATTTGGTTTTTCTGTAAGGTGTCGTACTTTTCGAGATATTTCATTTTTGAAAATATTTTTTTTTTTTCTTTTTTTTTTTATATAAATGTGATTTTTTAAAACATAAATTTGAAATATTTCGAACTTTTGAATCATGTTCATGAGCAATTAAATCCCATTGTTAGTAATTTATAGCGTATATATTGAAAAAGAGAAAAAACAAAAAAAAAATCTAAAGACTCAAGCTGTAAAATACATAAAAGCGTAATCGTACAGTTAAGTCTAGGAAAGGATAGCTGGATATATATATGGATATAATGTAGACTTATCTTATAATATATATAATTATATATATATCTATATATATATATTATATATATATATATATATATATATATTTCAGCAAATTACCCAATGTCTGATATTCCTGAGTGTATGCATGAACGTTTTAATTCTGAGTTGGCAAGTATTATGAAGAATAAAAGACAAAACAGCAGTTTTCTTACTAAAGAAAAATATAGTGATTTATTAAGAAAAGTGAGTGAAAGTAAATCAAAAACTAGTGGTAAAAAAACGGAGGATTATCAGAGATTAAAACGATATGATGTCGTGAGAGTAGGTGAAATTGACAAACTTGTTTATCCTGTGAATGAAAAGAATTCCGGCATTAGATTTTACGTTCACACTGAAGAACTTTTTACTTTGATTCATAAAGCACACATAACGATAGGTCATGGCGGACGAAACAGGACTTTAAAAGAATTGCAGAAGAAGTACAAAAATATTACAATCGAGGAAGTGATGATTTATTTAAATTTATGTGAAAGTTGCCAGAAAAGATTGAAATTCAGGGTTCTCAAAAAAGAACCCAGTTTTCCATTGGTGTTTCAAGAAATAAATTAAAGATGCCAAGTAGATTTAATGGATATGCAATCTCAGCCAAATAATGACTTTAAGGGCGCATCTAGAACCAAACGCAACACACCAAGCGTAGTGTTGTATACTATCTGCATGGTGTGGCTGCCAGATTTAAAATTGAATTTGTACGACGCAACGCCGCTCACAATCGGCGACCGATTTTACGTTTCATCTGAATGCGGTATAAATTTATACTAGTGTATCAAGATTATGAAACAAAATTTGTGCAAATCCTAACAAAAAAAAAAAAGTAAACGTGCCGAAGAAGTTAAGTGTTTACTTGACATTTTTACAATGTCCTTAGCCACTTAGCCCCTAGTGTAGTGTTTTAAATTATTTATTTTTTTTGAATGATGGCACCATCAAGTATGTTATTTTTACGGCACCCTTAGAGGACCTTATGAGTTTCATGGCGCAGATAAATATGCGTTTTTTTAATATATATTGTTAGTATATGATAGCAATTAATTACGATGCTGATGAGAAAGATACGAAATTTGGAAATATTGAAAATTTAATAATATAGTAAGGAAAAAAAAGCTCATTTTGCATGAGAAAGAAAACGGGATTTTACTGCTAATGCTTGAAAGAATTTAAGGTAACGTAAAAAATAATGTTTGTGGGTAAAATACGTTCCGTACATATTTTTTTCATATATTTATTCTGTTGGCCAAATCCTAAATAATCCAGACACCTTTGCAATACAATTTTAGTTAAGCTAAGCTATGAATTAGTGTGAGGCTTTTGCTTTTGCGTTTGAATTTTGTGTTAAAAAAGCATTTCTTTTATATATTATTTTGCTTCAATTTTATTAAAGGAAAATTCTTTTAGATACGGTATATAAATTTATTAATTCAAATATTTAATACAATAATAATAATAAAAATGTCACTTTTTTACTAATACATATATTATTCATTAAGTGTAGGACTTCTTATTGTGTCAATGAATTTTCAAGTACGTTTAATTTCCTGCTTATCTAGGAAAATGCCGATTCTATGTATACATAAAAAAAAAAAACATATAACCTGAACTTAGAGGGTAGTAAACCGCCACCTAACCAATATGGATCGACGATGCAGTAAAACTCAGCCTAAACTATATGGATCGACGATGCAGTGGACAATTTCAAACCCTAACCTTCATGGATACTTTGCCGTAACAGATTTTCCTCTTGTTTCCGGGCAAGATTTTTGCACTACATAAAATATCCCGAGACGCCGCTCTGTCTCGGGCGCTGCCAAACGAGCGACGCGTGAAGAAGTACGATATTATTTAATAATTACTTTTTTTTATCTATATTGCAATTTTTTTATCCTGCTCATCAGCACTCAAATTTATTGTTAGTATCATATAATAAAAATATATGAAAAAAGTTTAAAAATACACATTTATCTGCGCCATGAAACTCATAAGGACCCGTTTAGACATCTTTGTTTAGAACGCCTTCCCAAACGATCGTGGTTCAGTAAAATTTAAGGGCAGTCAATATTATAGTATGTGAATTGAACATGTTCCAAGATTGATCAGCGCTTGAAATATTAAATGTTAAAGTTAAATAAAGAAACGATGTAAAGTGATTAAAATTAAATATATACAATCCAGCTACAAGTACTACAAAATACTGTAATACAGGAAATTTAGGTAATTGTGAAAATATAAATCAATAAAAAAATTAACCTGTGCATGTAAATTTTCAATGATATATTTGGGACTATGCGATTCGTAGATGTTCTTAGTATTAACTGCAATATTGGTCAAACATACTCTCACCAACCATTTATAAACCCCTTTTCTTTTGTTAGTTTTTATGTTTGTGATCGTAGAAAATCTCATTCCACACTGATAAGATGTAGAAAACTGCAATACCAGCACAGGAGGCTTTATTATTTTTTTTGCATCATGAGGATATTCATTGTTGATATCTATCCGCAATTTGGCAAGAGGTACTTCATTATGTTTTAATTTCAGAGTGCCATCATTACGTATATAATTCCTTTACGTCTGTAAGGTAGAACATAGTAGGGTTTGGTACAGATACCGTACATGAGGTTAATCAACCAAGCAAAGTCGTCTGTGCACACTGCACAAGTTTGAAAAGTGTTAAATTTTTTTTGCCAGTGCTTCATGATTTTCAGAACAAAGTGGTATGATTTTCTTGCATTTCGTTGCAGTAACAAGTGGAAGCGAATCCATAGTTAATTTTGTATATTTTATATTAATTATTTATAAATACCAGTGTAAGACTATTGCTATAAACTCTGTTTGAATTTATCATTTAGCAATCTTTTAAAACCTCTTCACATAATTATTTCAGTTCTGCTGGAGTTGTTAATTATACAATAAATACTAGTTTAAAATGTTTGGTGTTAATTATGACACCAAGCCATTGAAAAATAATTAAAAATTTTGCGACACCCTTTTCCACTGTTCGCTGCAGCAAAGTTGGGAACCTCTGCCCTAGTGTGTTGCAGAGTGACAACGGCCAGGATTTTGCAAAACTGATAATATAAGAAGCGTGTTCAATTTGTCCGGATCTAAAGATCGTGTGTGGTAAACCTAGATATAGCCTATCGGAAAGTTTTGTCGAGAATGTATATCAAGACGGAAAACATGCTTAGCTCTTGGTAAGATGCAATAATAAATGGTCTAAGGCATTTCGCTTCGTAGAGATGATGAAAATAGTCTTTCATAAGGGTATCAAGTGTAGCCGATATGAAACATTGGCTCACCTGTGAAATTAGGCTTAAAAACATCTCTTCCCAATGATCTCTGGAAAAATTTAGAACTGAAGACTTTCAGGTTTTAATTGAAACGGGTAACAATGAGGATAGTTTAGAAAATGCCAACAACAAGCTGTAGACGGTACAGATTCGGAAAGTAACAGCACACCTTCAAAATAACATCTATATGGAGTACTGTAGTTCCGTCAGCTATCTCTTCCATTATGAATAAATAAGAAGCTGTTAAAAAGAAACGAGCAAGTGTCTTGGAAGGTTTTAATTCGTCAATTCCCTCCTGTAAAGTTGAAAACTCTGGGTAGTTACGAGTGCGGGACGTTGATATTGCAAGAAGCTACCTACGAAATATGTTAGTGTAAATATTGGAAGTTTAAAATAACAAATTTTATCAGATAGGGACGAAGGTAGTGCGATTGCTACAATTGTATAGCAAAATTCAGTTCACAATTTGTGATGAACAATTAAATTATTTCATTAAATAACGTTCCATATTTGATTGGATCTTTCCGAGAATGTTTTAGAAAATCCTTGTCTCTTTTGGTTAGGGGTATTAGCAATATGCAAGAATGTGAAAATGCAATTCGGACAAATGCAAGAAAAATTAAAATCTATGTAACTCCAAATGTCGCGAAAGTTTAATGTCTTAATAAATAAGTAAATCGTTTTTCTTTTAAGATATTTTTTTTGTAACTAGCGAGTAAGCATTTTACCTATTGTTTATATAGATTTGCCAGTTAGCTTATTTTGTTTATTTTTTTATTTTATTTTTTAAGTTTGTTTTTTTTTGTTTAGTATATTAAAGTGTACTCAGTTTATGTTTATTCAGAAAATGTTAACGTGCATGTTCCCAGTTAGTTACTTAATAATTTTTATATATACTTTTTTTTTTTTTTTTTTTTTTTTTTTTTTTTTGAATCGCAATAATAAATACTTACGTTTCATATGTTTGTTTTAAATTTATTAATATTTAACCAAATATGTAGTTATAAATGTATCGGTAAGAGTAATCAATTAAACTACTTTAACTGATACATTTTGGAAACTATGTAAAATTACCGGTAAATATTTTTACCAGCTCGAACTTCGGTTCTATCTAGCTCCATTATTTTAAAAATTACCCAGCTTTGATTCCTCTTCCTTCATTTAAAAATTGCACTATCCAGCTCCGACGCGGGTCCGTCAATAAAAAAATTTATGCCCTGGATCCAGTTCCAACCAAAAGGGCCCGACTCCAGCTCTGCACTCTGGGATAAAAGTGAATAATTTTCAGATATTGTATTTACCATTGCTTATTGTGCAATAACTAGCTATTATAAATATTTTATTATTTTGCAACTACATTGCTATGAGCTTGTTAAATTAATATTATGTAACTTTTCTTATATTTATTAATTAATTTAATTATATTTATAGCATTTTTGCTGGCTTTATATAACAGAATCTGGATCGAATTTTCTTTTCCATCTATTTGGACTACAGCTTTTGTAATTCCTATTCCCAAACCTGGAAAAGATCCGAAGTTGGCAGACAACCAAAGACCAATTTCGCTGACCTGTCACTCCTGTAAATTAATGGAGAAAATGGTTTCTGGCCGCTTACTCCCTGTTCTGGAGAGCCGTCAAGCTTTCTCCAAACTTCCAATTTGGTTTCCGCAAAAATCGTTCGACTGCGGCGCCCTTGGTAAAACTAGACCATGACATCCGGGAAGCCTTCTCAACTGGTGGGATGGTTCTTGGTGTCTTTTTTGACCTTGAAAAAAGACTTACGACAACGTGGAGAACTGGATTCTCCTTAAACTTTCATTCGCTTGGTTTCCGCGACAACTCTCCCTCTTTTATCAAATGCCTTCTGTCACACAAATCTATCCAGGTTCGGGCTCTTGTATTCTGTCACGCCACTTTACTCTGGATGAAGGCGTTCCGCAGGGTAGTGTTTTTAAAGTGTACTACTATTTGCTTAATGTTTTAATGATATTGTTAACTCTATTCCAGCGACTGTCATTTTTTCTCTCTATGTCGATGACCTAGCATTATACATAGCCGGTGCCAGGCTGCCCTTTCTCGAACGGCAACTTCCACTAGCTATTGAAAATATTTCACAATGGGCTAGCTCCCATGGCTTCCATTTTTCTCCCACCAAAACCTCGGCACAGTGCTTTTTAAGAAAAAGGGAATCGAAGAACTGCCACCTTCTTCCAAGCGAACCTAACCATATATGGTTCGCCTCTTCCTGTTACTTCACAGGTCAAATTCTAGGGCAATCATTCTAGATGACCACTTAACATACTGACCGTACATACAGAAAAACACCTGAAAACAACTTGTCTCGCGCGCTTGACTTATTACGTCATCTCGCCTCAAAATCTAGGGGCACTGATCGCAGTCCCTTTTGCGTCTATATATCGCCCTAGTTCGATCGACGGTTTGACTATGGCTGTGTAGTATATGGTCAGGCTCCCCTACTCTATTGCATTTGTTGGATCCCATACAAAAAACGAGCCGATCCGTATCTCCACTGGAGCCTTCCGAATCGTCCCCCCGGGTAAGCTTTGAAGTTGAAGCCAATGTGATGCACTCTCATCTCTCGAAGAGAAATACATCATTGGTAAAATATCTTTTGTTAGAAAAACACTCTACGTCTGTCTGACACCGATTCTGCAGGTGCCTCAGAATCCTAATTATGGCCATTTGGAAACACGGTTCATAACATCCCTTAAATTCCTTAATATCCCTCTATTACAAAAGGTGGCTGCCTTTCCAAAGTTGAAGGATAAACACCTTGGTTATTCCCGCTCCCACCATTTGCTTGGCTCTGACCTCTCTCTCCAAATCAAGCCATTCTGCTGCCGTTGTTAAAGGACCATCCATTCTGTCCTCACTTACCACAAGTTCATGATGAGTTTAACTCCAGTAATTTACTGATGGCTTCTAAAACCGGGAACAGTGTGGGCGCATCTGCTGTCTTCCTGATCGCAACTTCTCCCATACCTCCCCCTCATGCTTCACATTTTTCACAGCAGAATTAATGGCTAATAATGATTGCGCTTTCCCTCGATTCTATCTAAACCTCAGGATAATATCTTATGTCATTTTATTCAGATAACTACGCATTGCTGAAGATATATTAAAAGTCTAATAATTTTCACTAAATAACACACAATGGTATCTGCTGTGCAAGCATTTTCGTGTTCTTGTCTTTCCATTCCCCTGCAAGAACACAAATTATTTTTATGCTTCTGGAGAGACACCCTTCTCATGTAGGTGGATAACTTGGCGACATACGAAACTGCGCTGCACAGAAGAGGCCAAAATGGCCAACCTCCTCATTTCGGAGTTTGTTCAAGGTCTCCTCCCGGTGCCATTCGACAGGCACTCCCATCAAACGCGATTACTGATCCTCTTTCCCGAAAAAGGTTTTCGATCTATTAGGCCAAGTGCGCTGGACGAGAATGAAGAGAGGAGCGAAAACTCTAGAAATTAAGCCGATCAATCGGGGAGTGGGTCTTCCTCCCATCAGACGAAAAACGCCTTACACACGAGAGTGAATACTTGCACGCCTCCCGTATTGGCCACACTAATATTCACTCACAGTCACTAATATGCTTACGACCCCCCTCCCATTTGCAATTTTGTCGAAGTCATACCCTGCAGTCTGTTCGCCATATATCTTCATTAATTGTTCCCAGCTGGACTCTCTATTCCGCCGCTCGTCATTTTCCTACTTTTACGATCCATAACACCTTCCAAAGATTAATCCCATATCTAATCTGAATCTTCCCACTTTAGTAGTAACTCTATTTTCTTGTTTCTACAGAAGTGAATATTCTTCATAATATTTGATTTTGTTACGTAATAATAAGACCTTTATAATGCAAGGATGTACTTTTGTTTAGTTTTTGTTTATTTATTTTTAATTGACTGAATATTCATTTCTCTATTCAAATCTTCTTTGACGTTTTTTGAAATATGTATGCTCCAGGAACCCAGCCCATGGTGTTGATTTTTTTCAACCCAGTGTGGCCGCGTTTGTGAGCGTGGTGGGTCCTGTACATGACTCAAAAAAAAAAAAAAAAAAAAAAAAAAAAAAAAAAAAAATTTGTATTTATAGCTCCTCGTAATTATAAATCTATAAAGTATCACATCTTGCATATGTGAAATTTCTTTCTTGACTCTTTACTGTCGCTTGGGACCTTTTCTTGTAAAGCCCCACCCTTGTTCTCAACGAATTTCAAATTTTGATTTCTTTAAAAGAAATTCCTTAATTGGCAACTTGTAATAAAAAAAAATATTGTATAATTATTGAAAAAACATTGGAAATATGCTAATGTATAGACTATTATAGGAAACACGATAATTAGATTTTACATGTAATTATAAAAATCTATTGGTGCCAGTTATTATATCAAACTTGTAAGCAAAGTAACCATTTCTTGTAAAACCCCACTCTTGTTCTCAACGAATTTCAAATTTTTATTTCTTTTAAAGAAATTCCCTAATTAGCAACTTTTTAATAAAAAAATATTGCATAATTGAAAAAATATGGGAAATACGCTAATGTATAAACTATTATAGGATACACGATACTAGATTTTACATATAATTCTAAAAATCTCTTGGTGCCAATTATTATATCAAACTTGTAAACAAAGTAACCTGTTTTAGTTCTAATGTGGCCCTTTTGGCTCTCATTGTCGGATGCAACATGCTTTTGTATATATATATATATATATATATAATTAATAAAATATATTTTAGTATATATATATATATATATATATATTACATCTATTATTATGTTTATATATATAATATATATATATATTATTTATATATATATATATATATATATATATATATATATCTACAATATATACATATAATATATATTATTTATATATAATATATTATATATATTATATATATATTATATACTATATATAAACATACTACTATATAGTATATTATATATATATAATATATATATTATTATATATATAAGTATATATATATATATATATATATATATATATATATATATATATATATATATATAGTTGCAAAGGAACCCCTCAAACAGCTGCTGGAACCTATCCTTTATTAAAACTAATTACATGAGAGAACACAAAAAAATATTTTAAAACTAAAATGGAAAAGCTTTTCTGTGCTTTAGGTTGCACTTTGTTCAATCGTATGACGGAGATCGTAGAGAATTGGAAGCGGATACTCAATCATTTTTGGCGATTGGGCTGGTTGATGATAGCTTGATTTTTTCAGCCATGAGTTGCCATTTTTTATCAGTCATTAGAATGTTATTTAAGATGGTATCAAATTTAACTTCCCCCTCCGTGTTGTTCATGGTCCTGCCTCTGCAATTGAAGATGCAGAAGCTCTCAGTGAATTTGCGATTTGATGTATTGGAGTTGATTTGCAGAATATTGTGACGAGTGGTGTCTATGAAATGATTAAGTAAAGACCTGTGCTTTACCAAGGCTGAGTTCTGATTATCTATGGAGAGGTCATATTTGTGCTGGTATATGAGTCTTTTTAAGTCTATTGTTTCACCTATATAGGTTGATTGGCACTAATTACATTCAATTTTGTATGTACAAGGGATGGGCTGGGCTGAAGTCTGCTCAGTTATATTGTGCTCCAGCAAAACTCTCCCCAGCTTGACAACACTCTTAACAGGTGCTACCCCGCTAGGAAGTAATTTCTTGTAGGTGTGATGGTTATCCGTGGGAATGTTTAAGAAAACCCGCTCCATATGAGGTTCCCCCTCTCCCCCCGAGAAAAGCGTCCGTCTGGTCCTGGCATGAGCTTTGTGGAAAAGGTAATGGGATAATGTAATGCGGCAAATGTATCCTGTATTGTTTTCAACTGTGAATCTATTTTATCGGGACTACAAATCCGGTAGGCACTAAGAATCTGTGATGAGACCACACCAACCTTAGTGGGTCGTGTGTGTATGGAATACCAGTTGATGTACGAGTTCGTATGGGTGGGTTTCCGGTATATATCTGTGCTGATACGTCCTCCCTCCTCCACCTAGACCAAAACATCCAAGAAAGGCAGAGAACCATGGTCAGAAAGTTCCAAAGTGAACTTTACTTAATCATCTCATAGACACCACTCGTCACAGTATTCTGCAAATCAACTCCAATACATCAAATCGCAAATTCACTGAGAGCTTTTGCATCTTCAATTGCAGTGGCAGGACCATGAACAACACGGAGGGGGAAGTTAAATTTGATACCATCTTAAATAACATTCTAATGACTGATTAAAAAATGACAACTCAATGGATAAAAAAATCAAACTTTTATCAACCAACTAGATCGCTACAAATTTGATCGAGTCTCCACTTCCAATTTTCCTACCGCAATCTCCGTGATACGATTGAACAAAGTGCAACCTAATGCACAGAAAAGCTTTTGTCAGTTTTTGTTTTAAAATAAGTTTTCTGTGTTCTTTCATTAATTTGTTTTTAATAAAGGATACGTTCCAGCAGCTTAAGTCGCTTTCGATTGGATTAAATGTTCTAGTAATTTTAGTAGCAACTTAAGTGTATATTATTATTTGAAAGGATTTTCTTTTAATTTTAAGAAAAATTATATATAGATTATATATTATATTAATATAATATATATATTATATATATATATATAATATATATATATATATATATATATTATATATATATATATATATATTTATATTGTAGATAATATGCGTGGATCATGTCTGTTATCCGCCTCCACCTCCATATACATATCGATTGCATGGATCCGAACACATTTTCATATAACGTCAAATAAAACTGTAATTTAGTCAAATTTAAACTATAATAAAAGAGCTCACACCTTTAAAAAATAATTAATTACTACACTACGATAATTAACTAATATTTTGAAAAATATACGAATCGTTTTTGAAAAGAAAAAAAAATAATAATAAAAGTAAAATATTATATATATAAGTATATATATATATATATATATATATATATATTATATATATATATATATATATATAGATATATATATATATATATATATATATTTATTTGGCTTCACACCTAAGCTAACAAAAATTATTAAGCTATGACAATTTATTTCAGTTTAAATTTGATTTATGTACCTAAAGTTTGTTAAAAAATAATTTGAATGTATAATGCAAGTGTGTACAGTTTTGGGAAAAACGAATACCATAGGGTGTATACATGATGCCGTGAATGCTTGACAGACCGCTCGCTCCCGGTAACACGGTGCTTAATTAATATTAATTCTTTTTCTGTGTTTTATTTTACAAAAAAAAAGTAAGAAATAAAATTTCTCAAAATTAGTTCATTATATATAACTTTCGTTGTGTGATATACGTTTTAGTTTAACCTTTATTGTTATATTTATAAAATATTTAACTTTGCATTGTTAAAAAAAAAAAACGACTTCTGACACCATGCGCTCACTTTGTAAATTTTGTTTGATAACGTAAGTTAGGAAAAAAATTAGCTACAATTTAACTGGGACAGCAGAATAATGGAACATGCAGCCATTTATATATATATAATATATATATATAATATATATATATAGTATATATATAGTATATATATTATTATATATATATATATATATGTATTATTATATATATATATTATCATAATATATATATATGATATCAATACTATTTGCTAATATTAGCTAGTGATCTATATACTTATAATATATAGGACGCTATATATATCTAT
>JABUQX010046743.1:0-10000 GCA_015478945.1 Trachelipus rathkii
ATATATGTTATATATATATATATATATATATATATATATATATATATATATATATATTATATATATATCGTATATATATATATATATATATATATATATATATATATATATATATATATATATATATATATATATATATATATATATATATATATATATATATATATATATATATATATATATATATTCCTTTCAATCTCTCACTTTACTAACACTAAATGTTGTAGGGGCATAACATGCAGGAATAAGATAGTTAAGTAGGAGAGCGTGATTTGCACGTCGACGACAATAGTGTGTGTCGCAGCCTTGTGAAGTTTCTTAGGTGGATTTGGTCGATTCCCACGAACTTAAGGTATTATGGGACAGCAGGGGGAGCCACCATCCCCCTCAATACCCTTTAGTGAGAGCTTGTCAAAGTCAAAAATCCACTTAGGGCATCAAAAGACTTCGACAGACCAACACTAGTGTCTCGTCAATGTAGGGCTCATCAGTTCAGTCAGATGCACAACCATGACCCCTCACTCCTATTGAGCAACTTTCTTCTCGCCTCTGACAAACTCACATTCTTTTCCTTCAGACATTCCTTTACTGACTCAAGTGCGTATCCAAATGGGCCGCTTCTCAACACACTCACCTCTATAACCACATGACTAACCATCATCAATCTTTTCCATATGACCAAACCTTCTTAATACACTCTTATTTATTCTCTCACACCACACAGCTTCCTAACATGCTCATTCATTTTATCAATTCTTCTCATACCTAACACGCCCCAAGGTTATTCATCTGAACAGATTGAACCTTATATTTATACTGTTTATTCCACACAAGTGTTTTATTACTATACATTAACACCGGTAACAACATTCCCTCATACAGAACCCTAGCACGCTGAAGACTTTCACCTTTGCATTCACCAAAGATTTAATTGAATCTGCCACCTTCCTACCATTCACAACTTTCCTAATACACTCTGCATCATCCGATCACTTTTCATTCAACATAAAGCTTAAATATTTAAACTCGGATGCTTGTTCAAATTGCCCACCATCTAAAATGATTTCACACTGCGGACTATCCTCATCCATAACCATCACCTTAGTCTTTTCTACATTTACCTTAAAACCCCTCCTTTCATAAACCCTGCCAAACTCCTTTATCGTTCCTCTCAAACTTTCACGTTTCGCCACACAACCAGATCATTATTATTATTATTATTATTATTATTATTATTATTATTATTATTATTATTATTATTATTATTATTATTATTATTATTATTATTATTATTTTAAATGTAATTTTTTATCAAATCGAATGAACAACAAAAGTCTTGGGAGAAAAGGTGCTGCGTGTAATTTGTTCAATCAGAACACAAGAAAAAAAGTGATTTTTCAAATACTTACAAAGCAATTAAAAATTACAGTTCTAACTTTATATACGGTACCATATATATATATATATATATATATATATATATATATATATATATATATATATATATATATATATATATATATATATATATATATATATATATATATATATATATATATATATATATATATATATATATATATATATATATATATATATATATATATATATATATATATATGCGTGCGTGTGTGTGTATGGTTTTCGCACGTTTAAGCTTTTGGTTCTAATCATGTACTATAATAATAATAATAATAATAATAATAATAATAATAATAATAATAATAATAATAATAATAATAATAATAATAATAATAATAATAATAATAATAATAATAATAATAATAATAATAACAAATAAAAGACTTGGGGTAAAATGTTGTTCGTTATGTTCGATTCATGTTTCTCTAGTAAAATTTATTTATTTATTAGTTGATTTGTAAATGTATCCATAATTACTTTTCAATTCATTTGCTATAATTGAATAATTTAAAAACCTCCTTTCTCAAACTTTTTGTTTCGTACGTACAAAATAAGAATTACAATTTAATAATAATTTAACATTAAAATATTTTTTAGTTACCCAATTTATATTAAAAAATACCTATTTTATAAATTAATTTTTAATTTTTATACTTTCAAAACATTTCTAAAATATAATAGTCATAAAATTTTTAAATTTGTTCATTTAATTTTACATATGTATTAAAAGAGCATATTTCATTAACTGTTGCCAAGTTGTGCTTTTTGAAAGATTGAAATGTAAATAAAATGGGTTGATCAGTAAATATCATGAGTATGCATACATAGAAATAATTAACATCATAGTTATTCAATTCAATGTAGAAATTTTCAGACAATCTCATGTACAATAATAAAACATCAAAAAAGTCAACAGTTTATCTTGATAATCACAAATATTTTTTTAGGTAAAAATGTTTAAAGGAAAATGCGAAATTACTTCCAATAATCGCTTAATTATTTTACATTCCAAATACATAAACCGGAGGCGGCCATTTAAAAGTTAGATCTTTTTTATTATTATTAACAATTTTATTATTATTATTATTATTATTATTATTATTATTATTATTATTATTATTATTATTATTATTATTATTATTATTATTATTATTATTAACCAATCAAAACTGGTTGCTTACATTTCGGATTTTAAAATACACTGGTGAGATACTATGGTTGAAGACTTAAACCTGAATTCTCCTGTACGATTCTGAATTTTTATTTTCATTTTATTATTATTATTATTATTATTATTATTATTATATTTTTATTATTATTATTATTATTATTATTATTATTATTTAATAACAAATTTGTTATAAAAAATGCCTAGAAAGTGTGCTGAGTTTTCATGGTACTATGGCATAACTTTTTATTATTTTTTGATTAACATGCCATCCATTCACGAAAAGAAATTTTTGAGAGCATTTTAACTTTTTACAGGCTTTTTTGGGAAAAGAAATCTTATGCTGGAAACTCGATGCCATTACATTACGGAACCATATACTGCGGCCAGACTTATAGATTGATACGTTCTATAATTATATATATATATATATAATATTATGTATAAGAATGGGAATAAAGGTGTTGAGCCAGTATAGAACTAAGACAGTAGGAGTATATTGAGGCAGTGGCAGTCACCGTTAATATGGTATATTATATGGTGCTTATCTAACGTAAATTATAATATATATAGTATATATATATATATATATATATTATATATATATATATATATATTAGTATATAATATATATATCTATATATTTTAAAAAATAATTTCTAATCGAATTTATTATTCAGCAATCTTTAATACTAAAGCAAGATAATACACTCATTGTAAAAGAATCAAACACGCCATTTGGTGTATATTATACATGTATCTATATAGTATATATAATAAATATAGTGATGTACGCTGGGCAAATGCCCAGTGGGCAGGCATTTATAAAAATGGGCATTTGTCCAGGCATTTGCCCATTTCATAAATGCCTGCCCAAAAACTGGGCATTTATAAAATTATCAGCAAAGGATTGATTAATTATTGACAGCTTTTAAAAAAAACATTCAAAGAATAGTTCTTATTTTTCACATATATATATATATATATATATAATATATATATATATATATATATATATATATATATATATATACTACTATATATATATATATCTATATATATATATATATATAATATATATATATATATATAACACAGTCGTCCCTCGTAGAACGCGGTCTTATAGAACGCTGGCTTGCTATACTGCGGTTGATAAAAAGAAAAATTAAAATAACAAAAAAAAAAATTAAAATTCTGTAATACAAACATATGTTAAAAAGATAATAAAAATTAAAAATTAAAATGAAAAATAAAATTAAAATTGTAATTCATTAGTCATACAGTTAAAATGAAAAGAAAACGAATAACTTTAGAGTCCACAAGGATCCTCTGCTGGCAATAGGCTTTTACTGTAACTCGTTGCACTCGCATTGATAGCGTTTGTATATGCTTCTCTTGCTGAAATATTAACAAATTTTACACAGTGTGTACATAATTTTATAAAAATTTCCAAACACAAACACGACTTACAAACATACAACAACAATTCACCTTTAGTAGCACATCACCTTAAAGAAAGTCATATGATTGGAATTAATAGCAACAAAATAATAAAAACAATAAAAACGGGAGAAATGAATCGACAATTCGAACAATTAAAAACAAAGAAAAAGAATTAAGAATGCAGTCATACTAGGAAGATCTTTAAGTGCATCTAAAATGACAAGCCGTCTGCGAGATGATACGTTGGTTAAAACTGAACAGGCATTAAATATCTGGCTCGAAGACATGAATCGAAAACGAGTGCCTTGCGACGGAATAACGTTAAGAACAAAGGCCACTACTCTATATGATAAGTTTAAAAATCGAAATGACAAAGTATAAATTTAGCCAGGGTTGGCTTGATAATTTCAAAAAGCGTTTTTGCTTTAATAAATATTCGTACGACAGGAGAATCGACGTCCGCAGATAATAAAGCAGCAAGAACTTTTCCAGATGAATTTATGAAAATAAATGAAGATAAAGGGTAACTGCCTGAACAAGTTTTCAATGCTGATGAAACTGGGCTTCTCTGGAAAAAAAATGCCAGATCACACATACATTTCTAAAAATGAAAAGCGAGGCCCATTCTTCAAAGCAGCAAAGGATCGCGTGACAATATTATTTTGCTGCAATGCAGCTGGCCACTTAATAAAGCCTGGCTTCCTTCATAAGTCAGCAAACCTACTTTGTATGATAGGAAAAAAACAAAAATCTATTGCCAGTCTTCTGGCAGTCCAATAAAAAGGCTTGGGTCACAGCTGATTTATTTAAAAACTGGTTTCATAAGTGTTTTGTTTCAGAAGTCAAGAGTTACCTTGAAAATAAAGGAATGCCATTTAAAGGGTTGTTAATACTTGACAATGATGGCGGTCATCCAGAAGGGCTTAAAACTGCCAATGAGAATGTCGAAGTTGTATTTGTTCCAGCCAATACTTCAATTCTTCAAGCTTTAGATCAAGGAGTGAATCGATGTTTCAAAGCTAATTACATAAAGATAACATTCACACAGATTTGTAATTTTCTTGATGAGGATTCGAATGCAAACGTCATGAACTGGTGGAAATCTTTAAATATTGCTAATAAGAAAAATTAAGTTATTTCGGTATACATACTAATATATATATTATAAAATATATATATAATATATATATACTATATATATATATTATATATATATATATATATATAATATATAATATATATATATATATATATATATATTATATATATATATATATATATATATATATATATATATATATATATATATATATAAAATGAGTGAAAAAAGAAAGTGTCGGCAATACTCGAATGAGTACCTTAAATATGGATTCATTCAATCCGTTAATAAAGAACAAATGCCATTTTGCTTATTGTGTGAAAAAAAATTTCTCAAATGAAGCAATGAAGCCTTCAAGAATGGTAGAACATTTAAAAAGAATGCATCCTGACAAAATGGATAAAGATGTGGAATACTTTCGCAAAATGAACATTAATTTCAAAAATCGTACAAGCATCAAAGGGATGTTTGCCAAGAAAACTACAGATTTAGAGAAGGGCTTGTTTTATCTTATAAAATTTCAAAGATGATTGCAAAATGTGGCAAATCACACAATATTGGTGAAACTCTTCTACTGCCAGTAATTAATGAAGTTTTGTATACAATGATTTGTCCAGGTAAAAGTGTTATAACAACCTCAATTCCTCTCAGTAATAACACAGTATCATCAAGAATAGATGAAATGGCAAAAGATATTGAAAACAAGCTATGTGACACTTTAAAAAACGAGGAATTTTCTCTGCAACTCGATGAGCCATCTTTACGTGACAATGAATCCTTGCTTATGGCATACGTCCGATATGTAAGTTCTACTAAAGAAATTGTTGAAGAGTTTCTCTTTGTGGAAAAAATGGTTCTTGACACAAAAGGCTCAACAATTTTCAAGGTTGTTAAAAATTTCTTTAATACCAAAAATATTCCATGAGAAATATCATTGCTTGTGCAACAGATGGGGCGCCAGCTATGATAGGTCGATATCGTGGATTTATAGCTCATTTAAAAGAAGCAGTTCCACAAATATTTACTCTTCATTGTATTATTCATCGAGAACACTTAGCTGCAAAGCATCTTAGTGGACGACTACATGATACATTGAACATCGTTATTAAATCAGTAGATAAAATAAATCTCACTCTTTAAATGACCTTATCTTTCGACAGCTATGCCACGAAAATGAAAAGAATTTTGAGCGTTTATTACTGCATACCGATGTATGATGGCTCTCAAATGGTAACTGTTTGAATCGCTTCAATGTTCTTTACGATACTGTCCTAGAATTTCTTAATTCATGTGATAAGAAATTGCATGATAATTTAAGAAATAAAAGGGTTGACATTGCGGATCTTTCAGATATTTTCACCAAACTAAATGAAATCAATATCAAATTGCAGGGAAATAACATAAATCTTATTAAATCGAAGGGAATTATAACTTCTTTTATCAGAAAATTACCCTTTTACAAAGACAGCTTAGCTAGGAAAGATTTTCTGCAGTTTCCAAGTCTACAAGTTATACAAAACAATGATAAGATATTAATTTTGGATACAGATATTGAATGGCATTGCTCACACTTGGACACTCCGAAAGAAGACTTTATTACAAGATTTAAAGATCTTTGTGAACTTGAAATACCTGATTGGGTCGTAAGTCCATTTCTTTATGATGCTTCTTCTATTCACCAAAATTTACGTGAAGAAATATTGACTTACAAAATGATATCGAAGCTAAAATACATTTTAATCAAGTTGGTTATGCAGCATTTTGGTCCAAAATGCAAAACAATTATCCTAAACTTTGGCAGGAATTGAAATTACTTTTACTTGCTTTCCCTTCATCATATTTAGTGGAGAAAGGATTTAGTGCAGTATTGCAAATTCTTACTAAACAGCGAAATAAACTGAACATTAGTCAAAGAGGGGACTTACGACTTCGATTGACCAACATTGAGCCAAATAATGAAGACCTTGCAAGGTCTCATCAAGCCCAAGGTAGCCATTAAGTGAAAAAGTAAGTAAATTACACAGCTACTCGTAATTCATTTTTATGCAATTTCTAAATCTTTGCTATGCCTTTATATATTATATATATTATATAAAAACTATTACCCTATGTATGTTATATATATATATATATATATTATATATTATTATATATATATATATATATATATATATATATAATATATATATAGTATATATTATATATATATTATCATATATATAAAAAAAAATTCCCTATGAAGGGGATGGGGGCGATGGGAAGTACAGTTAGCTGAATGTGGGCGATACACAAAAAAAGGTTGGGAACCACTGCTTTAGATCAAGGAGTGAATCGATGTTTCAAAGCTAATTACATAAAGATAACATTCACACGGATTTGTAATTTTCTTGATGAGGATTCGAATGCAAACGTCATGAACTAGAGGAAATCTTTAAATATTGCTGACTGTGTAAATTATGTTAAGGAGGCAATTGATCAAATTAAACCACACTCGGTTAACGCTTGCTGGAAAAATTTATGGAGTGAATGCGTTACAGATTTTCAAGGATTTTCAACTGCAGGAGATGAAGTTGCAAACATTGTTGCAGTTGCTCATCACGTTGGTGGTGATGGATTTGACGGCCTCCACCAAAAAGAAATTTAAGAAATAATTGAAGGGAATAAGGATACATTAACGAATGATGTGTTAGCTGAACTTGTTAATTCAGTTTCTGATACTGAAGATGACGATGAAAAAAATGATGTAGTAAATGATTGGGATTTAAATACATTAGGTGAACTGTGTTTCGTATGACAAAACAGTTAAATAATTTCATTATCGTCAAAGATCCTTCAATGGAATGCCGTCTCAAAATTAAAAGAGAAATTGAAAAATGATTTAAAACCATATGAAGAAATATTTGGTGAGCTAAAAAGGCAAAAGCGTTAATTACCGATAACGATGTATTTCTCAAAAAAAGCATCCTATGCAATCTACAGATTCGGAACCGCCTTCATCTCCAACTCCTTCAACTTCATTTACACTTTGAAAGAAAATATTTTTGTGCGCAATTGGATAACTTTAAAATTTTATATTACAATACTTAGAGTCTTAGACTATTCAATTAAATATAAAAAAATATTATCTCCAAATTTTTAAAGGTTTATATATTGTTATATTTTTTTTTTTTAAAAAAATTTTTTTTTGTTCAATTTAAGATGTGTACAGTACTGTACTGTAATGTAATAAATATCCTACTAATTAACTAGTAAATAAAATATGTTTATATACTATAGCTACTGTAAATAACAATATGTAACAAATTTATTCAATTATTAAGGATAAATAAAATACTGCTGATATTTTATTCACCTTATACAAAGGTAAAAATTTTAAAATTAATGATTTTTCAAGGGAGTTAAAGTTATATGCGATGTCGCCTATAACGCGGGGGTCACTAACCTAACCCCAGCATTCTACGAGAGGACAACTATTATAACTTATATATATATATATATATATAATATATATATACTATAATATATATATATATATATATATATATATATATATATACATATATATATAATATATATATAATATATATATATATATATATATATAATAAAGTATAAATGCCCTCTAAAATGCCCAGATTGGACAAATGCCCAGATAAATGCCCAGGGCATTTGCCCAATTCTTAAGTGCCCGGGCATTTACCCATCACTATATATATATATATATATATATATATATATATTTATATATTTATCCATATTATATTATATATATATATATATATATATATATATATATATATATATATATATATATATATATATATATATATTAATATATAATTATATATATAAATATAATATCAGGGGCGGCTCGTCGTACAATTTATAGGTGGTTGCATCTGACATTTCACACACCACAAATTAATATATATATATAAATATATAATATATATTATGATATAATATATATATATATATAATATATATATATATATATATATATATATATATATTATATATATATATATATTTATAATAATATATATATATATATATATATATATATATACATTTATAGTGACCTGTATGTTTTACGGACTCCCGTCAGTTTTTATTTTTTTTTTTTTTTTTTTTTTATATACTTCTAGTATATGAATAGCCTAACAGTCAAGGTTTTACAAGGGGGTGACGACATGATTCAAAATATATAGGACCCAGTTATGTTTTACGACTCCATCAGTTTAATTTTTTTTTTTTTTTTAACAAAGGATAAAGTCGCAAGGGTAAAGCGCAAAGATGGCAGGAGTCGCGGTCTCCTCTTGGCCGTCTCCCAGCAGGAATCGACAAGCGGAGTAAGGAACTATTTTCCCCCTCCGGGGAGGGGTCTCCGGACCCCCGCTCTTTTGTATTTGGGTGTTTCGCGGGGGGTTCTCCACCCCTCCCCCTACGAGGGCATGGGAAAACGGTCCCCCCTCCTGTACCCGTCGCTCGAGCCCCTTATTTTATTTTTTTACAATTTTTGGTAATTAAGACTTTACACGCCTGATTCCAAACTAATGTAATCTGGTTTTTTCCTGGTATTGTCGTACTTTTCGTAGATATTTTCATTTATGAAAAAATATAATTTTTTTTAACGATTTTTTGTAATAAGCTTTATACGCGGATTTCAAATATGTAATTGGTTTTCCTGTAAGTTTCGTACTTTTCGAGTATTCATTTTTTTTTAAAAATTATTGTGATATAAATGTGATTTTTATAATAATTATTTAAAATATTTCGAACTTTTGAATCATTTCCATCACCACTGAAATTCAATGTTAGTATCAAATCCTATTGCATAAATGTAAAAAAAAAAAAAAAAAAAAAAA
>JABUQX010046743.1:20000-25000 GCA_015478945.1 Trachelipus rathkii
AATGGCTCTTATTACTCTATATGAGATGAATATCGGAGAGGAAAAAAAGAAAGAAGAAACTTGTGGCTGGTTTAGTGAGAAAGATCAAGAAAAAGGAGATAAAGGATTGAACTTGAAAGAAAAAAATCCTACATATCCAGATGGGTCGTTCAAAAAATGCATGATTTGCAGATCGGAATACCATTTCGCCTTCAAGTGTCCTCACAGAGGTAAGGGAGTGAGGATGAAGACAGAAACTCCTCAAAATGAAGGATTCAAGAACAAAAATATCGGGCAGAATGAAGGGAGAGAAAGAAGTGAGAAAAAAGAAGTCTACTGCAGTTACGAAAAAGAAGAGAAAACATCGGGGCCATATGATGATCTTGAGGCCTTGATTGACACTGGTTGTAAGACATCAGTTATTGGGGAGAGATGACTAGGCAGGATAGTGGGGAGTTTGTCTGGGAGAGAAAGAAAGGAAATGTTGCAGACAGTGGAGGAGAAGGAAGGAACCTATGTATTTGGTGAAACAGAGTATCATGTTTGTAAGATAATTAACATACCATGCAACATCCGTGGATATGAGTTTCTCATGAGAACTGAAGTGGTAAGGGGAGATATTCCTTGGCTTGTGGGAAAGGAGACGATGGAACGGATGGACATGAGAATAGACATGAGAAGAAAAGAAATAGACATAGGTGTTCTGCAACAAAAAGGAGTAAAATGTCGGGAGAATAGGAAAGGACATCTAATGATCCAACTAAGAAAAGGACTCAATAAAAATTTCGTTTGGTATCAAGAAAACACCAAAGAAGATTTGAGAAATTCTCTAAACAGGAAGAAAGCGTTAAGGAAACTTCACATACAATTTGGTCATCCTGGGATTGAAAAATTGTGGAGACTGATCCTGGACGCATTTGAAAAAGATACCTTAAAAGAAGATGAAAGAAGAAGTATACGACAGAGTCTAGAAGACATGCAAGAAAATTGTGATGTGTGCATCCGGTTTAAAAGGACTCCAGCCAGACCGATCGTTGGACTTCCGTTGGGAAGAGTGTTTAATGATGTAGTCTGTATGGATTTGGGGGAGTTAGAAGGAGAAAAATTCTTAGTGATGATCGACAGCGCAACCCGTTATTGCCAGGCAAGCTGGGTAAAAAGCAAAAAACCTGAAGAAATCACAAAGAGAATTATGGAAAAATGGATCAGTTTATTTGGTGCCCCAAAAGAATTGTTTAGTGACAGTGGACTGGAATTCTCCAATGAGGAAATGAAGAAAATGACTGAGAGATTTGGGATAAAACAAAAAGTTACAGCAGCAAGGAGTCCTTTTAGCAACGGTTTATGTGAAAGAATGGTAGGCCTCTTAAAGGACTCTATCCGGAAGTTGAGAGAAGAAGGGATCCATCTCGAAATAGGATTGATGTGGTCGGTGGCAGCGAAAAATAGCCTGTCCGATGCAAATGGGTTTGCCCCTAACCATCTTGTTTTTGGCAGGAACACTGGTTTACCCAATCTTACTAGATTGGGAGAAGAAGAAAGGGTTGGAACATTGGAGGAAGGAGAAGAGAGTGCGATGCTGAGGAACGTGTTGACAGGCCTTCATAAAGCCAGAGAAATACACATTAGACAAGAATCTGAGGAAAAAATAAAAAGAGCACTCAGACAAAATGTGAGGGAACACCATATTGAGTTAGCGATACCGGGAGAAGAGGTATATTATAAAAGAGAAGGAGAAAGAGAATGGAGAGGACCTGCGGAGGTTGTCGGCAGATTAGGAAAAACAGTGGTCGTGAAACACGGAGGAACTATTAGAGAAATTAATAGAGTACATATCACGAGACTAGGGAGATTACCCCACAGGGAGGATGAGGAAGAAGTAGGTGAGGAACAATCCAGAGAAAAAGGGAATATAGATGGAGGAGGGATGGGGCCTACAAGACAATACTTAGAAGACGAATCCAGTAGTGAAGATGAAGGAGAAAATGTAGAAGAAGATCTACAGATTACAGAAGATACAGAAGAGATCCCCATGACTCCCAAGAAAAAAGAAACTTTTAAACAAGGAAAAAGGTATATATGTGAGAAAAAAGATAATGGAGAAAAGAGAGTATTTCAAATAGTTAGTAGAGCTGGAAAAGCCACCAGTAAAAAGTATAATGAATGTTTCAACGTCATAGATGTTGGAGATGGTAGACCCCAATGGATAGATTTCAAGGAGTATAAGAATATAAAGGAGGAGGAGGAAACAAGCCAGGAAAGAGAAAATATGGGCGGAGAGGAGATAGAAGATGGAGAGGATACAGAGGGATGGTACGGTAACTTTCCAGAAGCAGAAATAGAAGAAGCAAAAAGAGAGGAATTAACTAGTTGGAAGAAAAATGACGTTTATGAGGTGGTAGAGAATAAGGGACAAAAGGCACTCTCATTAAAATGGGTAATCGGACAAAAGATGAAAAATGGAAGTAAAATATGGAAAGCTCGATTGGTGGTGAGAGGATACGAAGAAAAAGAGGGGCTTTTTGCGACTGATGCCCCAACGTGTTCTGGTGAGATTATGAAATTTTGCATGACCATCATGTGTTTTTATGGATGGGAGTGTAGAACAATCGATATAAAGACGGCTTACCTCCAAGGGAAAAGAATTGAAAGAGATGTGTGGGTTAGGCCTCCTTTAGAAGACGAAACAAAAGGATGTATATGGAAACTAAGGAAAGCCGTTTACGGGTTGAAAGATGCTGCCAGAACGTGGTATGAGAGTGTGGTTACGATCCTAAAGGATTTGGGAGGTATCAGGAGTAAACTGGAACCTACGATGTTCTACTGGAGAGAAAAAGGGAAACTCGCAGGTATAATGTGTACACATGTCGACGATTTTTGCTACGGAGGGTCAGAAGAGTTTTGTCGGTCAGTAATAAATAGATTAAAACATAGATTGAAAGTGGGAGGTGAAGAAGAGGGAGAATTCCGTTATATCGGAGTGGATGTGAAGGTGGATAAAGAAGGAATCCTCCTATCACAAACGGGGTATGTGAGGAACATAGAGATACCTGACAAGAAAGACTACAAAGGACACACTCGCCTACAAGAAGGGGAAATGACGAAGTATAGATCCCTTATTGGAAAAATGAACTGGGCAAGCCAACACACTCGTCCAGATTTGGCCTACCCAGTGAGTCATATGAGCAGATACTGCAAAAGTGGAACTGCCGAGGATATGAGGAAACTCATAGGCATTATTGAGAAAAGTAAAAATGAGAATTGGGAGATACGGATTCAGAATCTCAAAGGAAATTTAAAGATTGTTGTCTATACGGACGCGTCTATGAGAAAAGTGATCGATGAAGACCCGGGGAGTCCCCAAATCGGATATATTGTGAGCCTGGTAGATGAGTTAGGAAAAAGCAGTCCAATTTTTTGGAAATCAAAATGGAGAAAGGAAGCAAGATCTAGATGGAAGCGGAGACCTCTTGGTTTAATCGAAGGATGGAAGCGGTATCCTCTCAACGCTTGGTGGAGGAGGTAATAGGGAAGGAACCACTTGGCATCTGGATATACTCTGACTCTAAGACCTTGGTGGACGGAATACATTCCACGTCAAAAGTGAGCAATATGAGACTTCAAATAGATATTGCATACATAAAACAGGCTCTAGAAGAGGGTCTGATTAAAGATGTTCGATGGGTGGAAGCAAAGAAACAATTGGCAGACCCACTGACAAAGGAGGGAGTGAAGATGGAGGGATTGAGGAGACATGTGGAGGGAAGGAATTGAAGAAGTTGGAGAGGAGTGGGAGGGAGGAAAAGGTAAAGTTGTGTTATATTTTATAGGGATGATAAAGGAGAAGCAGGTAGGAAGAAGAAGAAGGCAATAATCAAGCAACTCTCAAAGGATCGTCTGAAGGTTCCACCTCGTAGTGGAATTCCCCTTTTACCCTTGTTTCCCCTTTTCTATTTTATTGTGCAGTGTAATTTAAAGTTATATTTTCTATTTTCTAGGTGAACTTTGTTTATAAAAAAAGTGTAAGACGAATGCCCTTTCTTGTGTCTTACTAAAGTGATTAAAAGTTTAAAATTAGAACTTTGCGTGCGTATAACAAGGGACCAAAAAGTAGGATCCGGGGTTGCATGCAACAACCATAAAAGAGAACCTTCTTGTGTGGCCTCTTTCATAGACATAGTCTTGAATATAAATCATTTTAATTTAACCCAAACAATCGAAAAATCCCCTAAACCCCACCCGATTCGACGTCCTAATTCGGTGAGTAGACTTTCTCGGTCATCTGGATTTTAACTAGGGATGGGCCGGATAGTGAATTAGCCGGATATCCGGCTGGAAGTTAACCGGATATCCGGCCAGATATCGGATAGTGAATTAGCCGGATACCGGATATCCGGCAGTCTGTTATATAGTGTCGGGCGGGGTGACTAAATAAAAAAAAAATTTCTCATCGTGGTAGTACTACCAGTTTTATTTAGATTATCTTTAATTCTAGAGAGTTTTTATATTTTTAAAAAATATAATAGATTAGTGTATAAAATGTCCTTAAATAGAATTTCACATTTGAAAAATGCGAGTTTTTTTTAAACTTTGTTTTAAATGAAAAGTTATGGACAGATTTTAATTATATATTTTTTCAGATGTATACAGTTGAGTATGTTAACTTTAAACTGGCAAACTAAAATTTTTGTTCCAAACAGTGCATAGTGGTTAAATCGCTGGCCTAACTTGGCCCGATTCTTCCCCCCCCCATAAAAATTGATGATGGGGGTGAATTGGGCACCATTGTTTTTCTTATTTTTATGTAGCCTATTATTATTGACATTTTTATTACGTATAGCTAATTTAAATATAATAAACAGTTAATTATATTAAGGAATTAAAAAAAAAATGAAATTTATTTGGAAAATATGAATTCAAAAAAGTGTCAAAATTTTGTCGCCACGAATGGGGTGAATTGGGCCACCAATGTTATTCTTATTTTATTTATCATTTTTGAAATTTTAATTACTTAGTACTAA
>JABUQX010046743.1:30000-75000 GCA_015478945.1 Trachelipus rathkii
AGAAAACACCCGCTAGGCCAATAGTTGGAATGCCTATGGCAAAACATTTCGATGAAGTAAGGGTGGTTATACAAGAAGAGCAAGAACACCTAAGCGAAACGGAATCAGAAACAGAACCTGAATCAGAAGAAGAAGAAGAAGAAGATGAGAACCAAGGAGAGGAAGAACAAGGAACACCGAAGGTGAGATTGGGGGAATCTTATGAGATAGTGGACAAAGAAACAAAGGAAAAATCAAGAATAAGAATAACAAGTAGAGCTGGAAAAGCAACTAGCCAAAAATGGTCAGATAGCTACAACATAATAGATTTAGATCATGGAAATGAGAAATGGATAGATTTGAGAAATTTCCAAGATATAAAACATATAGATGGTGATGAAACATGGTTAGGAGATTTCGAAAATGAAGAAATACATAGAGCAAAAATGGATGAACTTAGTAGCTGGAAAAAGAAAGGAGTGTACGAGGCGGTACAAGAAAGGAATCAAAAAGTAATTACAACTAGATGGATCATTACAGAAAAATCAGAAAACGGAAGAAGAAAATGCAAAGCACAACTTGTTGCTCGAGGTTTTGAGGAACAAGGAGATTTAACGACTGATTCACCTACATGTGCCAACGAATCATTAAAAATGTGTCTTGCTGTAATTCAGAAAAATGGATGGAAATGCAAAACATTAGATATTAAAACAGCTTATCTACAAGGTAAACCCATAGAGAGAAATGTGTATTTAAAACCTCCAAGAGAGGCAAAAACAAACTACCTCTGGAAGTTGAAGAAAACTGTGTACGGTTTAAAAGACGCAGCAAGAATATGGTACGAAAGTATCATGGACATCATAAAATCACTTGGAGGAACAAAGAGCAAGTTGGAACCAACTATAGTGTATTGGAGGAAAAACAGCCGAATCATCGGCCTCATGTGCATACATGTGGACGATATTTGCTATGGAGGAAATACTGAGTTTGAAGAAAAGATAATTCGAGAACTAAAAAGGAAATTGGAAATAGGAAAAGAGAGTGAAAGGAAATTTTGTTACATTGGTTTGAACGTGGATCAACAAAATGAGGAAATTATCCTAGAGCAGAATTCCTATGTAAGAAATATGAAAGTACCAGATAAAAAAAGATTTAAGGAAGAGAGGATATTAAATAAAGAAGAACAAACAGAATACAGATCAATGGTTGGACAATTAAACTGGATAGCTCAACAAACCAGACCAGAAATATCTTACAATGTAAGTGAAAGAAGTAAATTTTGTAAAAAGGCAACAACAAGAGATATGAAAAAAGTAATAAAAATTATAGAACAAGTAAAAGAAAAGGAAAACCAGATAATCATTCCTACCCTTAAGGGTAGAACAAAAATGGAAATCTTTTCTGATGCCTCTTTTAATAACGTGGGAAATGGACAATCTCAAATTGGGTACATAATAAGTATAGTAGATGAATTTAACAACAGGAGTCCCTTATATTGGAAATCAAAGGTGGCAAAGAGAGTGGCGAGATCCACTCTAGAAGCGGAGGCATTGGGTTTAGGTGAGGCTGCCGATGCTGGAATATATCTGAAAGCTTTATGGGAAGAAGTAACTGAAGAAAACCTACCAATATTGATGAGAACAGATTGTCAAAGCCTTGAAAGAGCACTACACTCAACTTCGGCAGTACTAAATAAAAGACTAAGAATAGATATGGCATATCTCACAGAAATAATCGAGGAAAAAGAAATAGAAGAAATCAAATGGATAAAATCACAACGGAACAGATCGCAGACATCTAACAAAGAGGTGTGTAAAGAAAGGAAAAATAATTACTGAAATATGTTAAGCAGACGTAAAAAAAAAAAAGAAGAAAAAAAAAAAAAAAAAAAAAAAAAAAAAAAAAAAAAAAAAAAAAAAAAAAAAAAAAAGAAAAAATAGAAATAAAAAAAAAAAAGAAAAAAGAAAAAAATAGTATGAGTTTGATAATTATTTTATATTCTATGCCAGTAGTTAGAAAAACAAATATATGTACTGTCGTAGCGGGTAGTTTATTATTAAAATATAATAATGAAACTAATATATATAATATTATTGTTTCAGAAATTGTAGAAATAAATGAATAAATAGAAATAGTTTAGTAAAGTAAAATTAACTGTAAGAGTCGCAGGCTTTCCATTACAACGCCCTTATTATTATTTTCTTTTTTAAATTGATATACATTTATAAAAAATTATAAAGAGAAACGACAAGAATTATAAGAATACAAGGAATAAAGAAAACAATTAGGAAGAGAAAAGGACATTGGAAAATAATAAAATAATACCAAGAACATAGGTTGCGCAACCAAAGGAAATAACCAGACCAAAGGAAATAACCAGACCAAAGGAAATAACCAGACCAAAGGAAATAACCAGACCAAAGGAAATAACCAGATCAAAGGAAATAACCAGACCAAAGGAAATAACCAGACCAAAGTAAATAACCAGACTAAAAGAAATAACAAGACCAGAAGGAATAACCAGAAGAAATAGGAAAATATTATCTAAAAGAAAAGAATAGATCATCATCATATTTAAAATGGGTTACACTGTTTCCCATCGTATAATCATTCATAATCATCATCATCACCAATCATAAAAGGAACATCAGATTACAAAGAGATACTACTTCATCTGAGAGGTAAGTTACCACGAATTTAACAATATATATATATAATATATATATATATATATAATATATATATATATAAAATATATATATTATTTATATATATATAATATATATATATATATATATATATATATATATATATATATATATATATATATACTATATATATATATATAGTGTATATATATATAATATTATATGTATAGCATTTATATATTATATAGTATAATTTATATATATATATATATATAAATATATATATATATATAAAATACCTATATTTTCTATTAATATATATATTCATATATATATATATAGTATATATATATATATATTATAGTATAATTATATATATTATATATAGTTATATATATATATTCCTTTCTTTCTTTCTCTTTTCCCCAAGATTGGGGTAAGGTGCTGTACAAGCATACGGAAAATAAAAGAAGTACGACAACATGACAAACGTCGAAAGAAAGCCCACCTTACCGCCCCCATCGTCACCATTAAATAGTGAGAGCTCGTCACAGACATAGAAAATCACCCTAGAGCAATCATGGGACCTGGCGACGGACCCTCACTTTATGGTAAATCGTCAATGTAAGGGTTTATCCTGGCCCAGGTGGACCACAACCATGCCCACAAACCCGCCATTCTCATCCTATCACGCCACCTTTATTTCTCGCCTCTTGCCAAACTCACATTTCCTCTCCTTCAGACCTTCGTTCAACCGACTCAATCCACTTTCTCTTCGGGCTCCCAGTCCGGTCGGTTTCCAACACACTCTCCACTATAAATCCGCTTAACAAACCGACTTTCACATTTCATGCCTTTCCACATGACCCAAACCATCTCAACATACTTCATTTTTATTCTGTCATTTACCCCTTTCTTCACACCAACACGACTCTTAATACGTTTATTCCTCACTTTATTAATTCTTTTCAAACCTAACACAATGGCCCCTAAGAATTGTCCATTCTGAACACATTGAACTTTTAGATCTTAATACTTCTTATCCAGACAATAGTCTCTACTACCAATACAATTAACACAGGTAACAACCATACCCTCAATGTAAAGATCTCTAGCTGCCACTCATAGACTTAATCCTTGTACTTCACCAACGATTTAATTGCAAGCCAGGCCACCTACCTGCCCATTCACTACTTTCCTTACTACATCTGCAATCAATCCAATTCCCTTCTCATTCCACACATACCTAAATATTAAAACTCAGACACTTGCCCACTGCTCATCATCTTAACATTCAACGTCACACTGGAGGACTGTTGCCTCACCTCAACACCCATAACCTATCTCTTATCTACGTTTACTTTCAGACCCTCCTTTTACATACCCTGCCAAATCTCCCTCTACCAACCTCTCAAACTCTCTTCAGCTCGCCACACAGAACCAAATCATGCGCATAATAGGTAGGGCACCTCCACTCCTCCGCATTCTCCATCATTCTAACCATTTCCTGCCATCCCAACCTCGAATTCTTTCGTAACCCCATCCATATACACATTGATCAAGGAGACATGACACAACCTGTCTCACTCCGCTATTAAGCCTAAACCAATCACCATTGACACCCTTTATTCTTACACACACACTTCACTATCTCCATACATACTTTTGATTCCATTCAGAAGCCCTTACCACCAAACACCATATATCACTAATACCCGCCATAAGCTTCCCTATTAACTCTATCATACGCCTGTTCGTAAATCCATAAAACCTAATATAATTTAATTCTTCTTCTCCCTCATTTTCTCAATCAATTTGTTTCAATGTAAATGATTTGATCCACACATCCTCTACCACTTCCTAATAGCACCTTGTCTTTTTCACCAATCAGTTCCCCAGTCACTCGACGCACTCTTTCCGTCCAAATACCAGCATATACCGTTCCCACAACAGTCAAACTTATCCCCTATAATTTCTTACAGTTCCCCTTTTCTCCCTTACCCTTATAGCAAGGTACTATTAACCGCTCTCCTCCAATCCCTTGGAACTATACCCCTCCATAAACGCTTTATACACAATTCCCAAATCCAATCAATCACCATCTCGCCTCCGCTCTTCATCATTTCACTAGGTAATTTCATCTATGCCTGCAGATTTACCGTTCTTCACTTCCTTCCACCCTACCCATTACCTCCTCCTTAATAATAACCTCATCCCCAAAATACCTATTCTTCTTGCACCATCAAAACCAACACCATTCAATAACACATCTCATTACTCAGTTTAATATTGGTGCAGTATTTCGAAGTGTTCCTCCACACTCCCCTCACATCCATTTTCATCATTCAAAAGCACCATCCCTATTTCATTATTCTAGAATACAGAATGTTTGAGAACACTTGAGCTCTCCATCACTGTACTCCTCTTTCGCGCCACTGTGACTATATTCGAACACTTTTCCACAGCCAAAGCTTTCAATCTCTCTCCATTTGGAGTCGCCTCCACATCTAATGCCACATTAACAATACCTCCATTTGGTACACTGAGTGTTACTCATGGGTGCACTCTGTTATTATACATCACACGTATCATTTTTATGATATATAACAATATTTTTCACGAATGTAAACTATTTTATGCCACTTCTCATTATAAAATATATATACTTCCAGACCAAATCTATTATACTTTATGAGAAACATCTTATCCATCATCTTGGGGCTCATACGTATAATTTCAATGACTACATAACGCTTTTATCTTTCTTATTCTTATTCACTTTATTAACAACCGCTTTCATGACGATTTCCTGTCTCATATTCACTCTTTGCCAGATGCAAACGGTCTTGTCTATACTATATTTTTACTTCTTACTCTTGTGTAAGCAGCTCTCTACGGATCACACTTTCCTCTTTGTGACTACGTACAAATTATTGCTTCCCTTTCATTTGCCCCCAAGCGGGGTTGTTACTATGCATAATATGTCTCAACAATTCGCTCGCGATTATAGATAAATTTTTGTTAATATTACTGTGTCAATGTAAATTTCAGCCGTTAATTTACCATATGATGCAGAAGGGAGCTATTGACCTATATAGCTTAGCAAACACAAGTTTATTCGTACCTCCTCACTAACTTCTCACCTTAATTTTAGCTTACTTGTCTCTTTTCTGTAGTTAGCCTCCACACTCGTCTCATCCACGAATCCCTTGGCCCATTGAATCATTAAGTGTTGACGAATACGGTATACTGAGATTAATGATTGTTACACGGCGAAATGCCAGTCTCTATAAAACGCTCGCTGCTTTACAATGTGGAGATAATGATTTCACCACTCTCAAGAGTACATACTACATAATCTCATTCCTCTCTGTTCCACATATGATCAACCATAAATGCTAAAGTCCTATTATTACAATTTTCACTTCGATAGAACAACTATCTTACCGAGTCATAGCTTACTCTAAGTATCATACTTATTAGTTATTATGTCTGGTTGTAGTGTAAAGAGTGAAAGGTATTACTTAATCCCATACCTTCTCTCTTCACAGAAAATCTAATCACCTTGTAACCTCTCATCTCTTTTTGCGATTGCTCCTCACGCCTTACTGATCCCGAAAAACAACTACGATATCGCGGTTATGAACCATCCCTAATGTCGATATCATTAAATATCCAAATAGCGAGCAGGTACATGTAAAACTAACAACAACTTGATTCAATTCTGAAGCTCCATACTGATAGAGATATGCTACCTTTGAACACAATCGCAGGAGGTACGAACATTAGCTATATTTATTACTGTTTCTCCTATATATCCGGCTTACGCTTCTCAGGTACTCAACGTTCCCTCATCGAGATTGGGTGTGATAACCGTATATTAGGAATTTTGTTAATTTAGTAGTTTATTCGGAGAGAGCACACGACACACCCTTTGACCTTTTCGAAACTTAAATTTAACATTAGAATTCTAGGACTCGACACACACAAGTCTAACCATAGCTTTGTACCAACAAGTCGATACTAGGTAATCATATAAGGTGCTGAAACTCTTGGTTTGTCTATCTTACTTCTCCTCTCTCTTCTAGGTACTGTCGCATATTGCTCTCATCAGCTATGTCACGCTTTTGTATCTACAACTATTTTGAGCTAGTCAAAAACAATGCTTAACTTCAATATTGCTACACACCATTTTCTGTTCATTGGTGGGTTAGCAGTTTCACTAGAGCGAGCAAATCAAATTATTTGCAACGAGACTTTTCTAAATATTTCTCTTGAGTACACTCCATGTTTTTAATCCGAATGGTACTCGATATGTGACCTGCTACTCACCTCTCTCTCCTTTATAATACAATGTTATATATTTCCTCGACTGAACAATCCATGTACCGATTATCAAACAAGGTGCGGTGGATGGGATGGGATATCAATAGGACATTTTATCGGGGCCCCGGGAAAGTGAGAAGGTTCTGTAAGGGTTATAACGTGGGGCGATGGACTGTGATTTATCTGAACTCTATTTTCCTGGAAGCATTCTCACAATAGCCGAGTGTTCTCTAAGATCTAAGAGACTATACGTGTTGAGTCAATGATATTTGGGCTAATTCAACCAAACCCTCCTATTATTTACTCGACCTTAGTGCTCTCGCGCTAGTCAAAACTCTTTCGTGAGCGTACACGCTCAGGAACTATTTTTAATGCGTATTGTGGATGATTTTTCTTGTGCACTCACACACACTTTGCTCTCGCATCAGTAATGCAATTTATTTTGACTGGGGATTCATGATATTTAGGTGGGGCTAATGATAAATTTGTTGTTAAAATACTTACTAATGATAATGTTAAAAAAACTTTGTTACGTTAAGCATTATACCGTCGTTGGTCAGGGGATATGTAGTCACTGTATGGGATAGTTAGTATACTGTTAAGATATGCTCTGCCAAAACAGAGAGAGCTATATCAGTGGGAATACATGTTTTAGGGACACATAGAGAGAGATCTGTTATCCCTAGCGTGACAGAGAGATTGCCCTTTGTAAGACTGTTAGTAGTCGGTGAGGAGAAAGATGATTTTCCCCACAATTCGTATGTCACGCTGCGTGCTCTAGATTCGTTATGAAGAATGCACTAGGGGACAGGTAGTGTAGTGTGTGGTTGGTCTTGCAATAATTATACTTAGCCTATCTATTCGTTGTCTGAAGGAATGCGAATGCATCACTTACAGGAGGATATGAGAACACTGTGGATGCGTCCTGTGGTGATAGAGAACTGACCCTATCTAACTTTCGGCGAAAATTGGTATGAATCGTATGGGTAACAGTGGAATGTCAGAGGAATAAATGTTGAATGGACAATTATGGGAAGAGATATGAGTGGTGATGTATGTATAAAGAAGAAGGGCAAAGGTTTGCATTCTTTGTGTGCTGTACAGTGAGTGAAATAGTAATATAGTGAATGATAACGTGATAAGCGTATGAATATTGTGTAAGTGTTTGGAGAATAGTTGAAATTGTTGCTGAACGTGTTGATTAGGGGTGATGGTATGACCGTTGAGACAGTGAAGGGATGTTAGCAAAATGTGTGGTGTTAGTGATGTGTGAGTATTGTCTGAGAGATAGCATATGGTAGATCGTATTGGATTAGTGTGCGTAGCTCTCACTAGAAATGCCTATAGGGGTCATATATGTAAGCTTTGAAAATGGTCGAAGGTGTGTGTGGTATTGTCACGTTATACTTGGCCGATCTTAGTAGGGTGAGAAATATTGAACTTAGAGTTAACACGGATTTTTTTGGGCAGAATATAAATTTGATATCATGTTTCTGATGGGGTGAGAGTTAGAGCTCTAGATATTGATAAGTCTGTAGAGGCGCATTGGATCTCTGGAGAGGAGATTTATCTTTTTTTTTGGTTAATAAAGGATGATTCAACACCAAAACGGGATGGTAATAACAGGATGAGTTTAGTGTGTAGAGTGGTGGGGGAGAGAGATGACATGTAGGTAATGGTAGATGAGAAGTGATAGTGAGATGTTATCTTGTGTGAGAGAGAAAGTGTATGTGTGAAGATAAAATACTTTCTTTAAACACGAGCATGTAGTCGCCAAAATTATGGAGCTAGATTGTTATGGTGTGTTAAGGTATGAGATTATAGAAGCTAATACGTTGTGTGAAAGGTGTAGAGATAGAAAAACTTTGTGATGTTTAGTAGACTATAAAAGAGAGGAAGATGTCGAAATGTAGTTAGTGTTTTGCGATGAATTTTATAACTGAGAGTAGATGGGAGGATCCTAAAAGCGAATAGGAAGCATATTAAGTACGTGTGATACATATCTGTTGATATCGTAAAAGAGAGAGAAGTAAGGATGATAGTCAAATTGTGCGCTTGGATGGAGGAGGAAAGGTGATACGAAAATGTGTAGGTAGTCTATAAGATAACATTATAGATTGAGAGAAAGCAGTTAGAAATGTGAGCAAAGCGAATAAGTGATACAGTATCATTGAATAAAGCAGAGCTATTTGCTAGGTTAAGATCTCGGTTATTGAATGTGAACAAGTCTGAATGACTGATAACAGAAAGTACATGGAGAGAGGAGAAAATGAAGAAAGCTCAATTGATTAGTATAGCAAGGATCGAGATGTTGAGTTGATTCGTTGTTTACAAAGATAGGGAATTATATGAACATTGCTTGAAGCGAACGCATGAGAAATTATGATAAGAGGTGATAATAAGCGGGTACATTTATGAGAGAGCCGTAAATGAGGAGTACGTGCGTGTTGAATGGTACTTAAATCAGCAAATGATGAAGTTTCAAAAGAAAAGATGCTTGGATTATATAAGGAGGAGAAAAAAGAAATACTAAAGGTGTATACGTGGAGGAAATAAAAGAGGTAAATGAACAGTCTTTGGAGGAGGATCAAATGAGGACATTCCTACTGAAGGGTATATACATCATTCCTCTTAGTGAAGTTGGTTTCTTGTGAAAGAGAAGAAAGAGCAGAATCGAGTTATAAGCAATTTAAAGAAGACTAGCATTGACGGACCACTCGCCTTAGAATAAGATCAGAGAGTGTGATGGGTCAGTGCAGTATATGTGTCGATCAATTTTTTAATGGGAACTGGCTTGATGGGCTGCTGGGATTGATGAACCAAGCGGCGCCATCTTGGACAGTGCATTCTCTCACAAATTACTTGTTTAGATAGAGATTGATGAGATCTTTCTGATCGGAAAGTGGTCTTTCGGTGGTGTTTATGATGATTGGGTCCGCAGAGAAGGAATAGTGTATTTTGGGGGTGTGCAATGAGTGTATATTTTAGTATTAAAGTGAGGATGCGTATAAACTCGAGGAGTATGAGACGCGTGGAAAATGCTTCTAGGTATAGGAAGCTGTTTAATTCCAGTGCACGATTATAAGATGAGAGGATACTAGTTAGATAAGTAGAACCTATCAACGAGTCGGTGCGGTCGAGATTTCAGAGTAGATTCGTGCGAATGATTATTAGTCGAGAAATTTGTTGTAATTACAATCGCGTGTATTGGAGGGTGCAGGTCATAGGGAGTTTAACGAGGAGATGAGCAGAGAGCGTGTAATAGTTCACCGCCCTGTCAGCGTGAGACACAGTGGAAAATGAGAAGAAAAGGCGGTATAAAGTGTAATGAGGAGATGATACGAGGATATTGAAAGTAATTCTATTTGTGAGTCTTTGAGTGAGAAAGTAGTATTAATGGCCCAGCGTTATTTTGCCGAATACACGTGTGTCGTTCGAGTTGAGTCATCAAGGACTTGTGAGAGAAATTGAGGCTGAGAAGAAGCATAGCGCTAGACTGTTTTAGCGTGGAATTGGAGGACGCAAGGATGTGGATGTAGTGAAATCTTTGCATAACTTAAAATACAATATTGCAATGCGAAGGTAATAAAAGAGCACATACAGAATAAATAATAATTATTATAAGGGTGCTTTGAGTAGTATTTAATACAAAAATGAACAAGGTAATGTGAATAATAATATATAATAGCAGTCAGAGTCATACTTGCAGACTATGTATTGTAGTTGAATAATATGGTGTTTAGGTGTGTCGAGAGGAACTTCTATATAATGACGAATTAATAAAGGCAAGTCTTAAGCTTATGGTGGATCGAATAGTGACGTGGTGTCTATATGATAGAAATGGTTGTAATGGTTGATTGGTATTCTAAGGATAATAGCGAGATCATGACCAGGTTGTGTGAGTTACCATACCCATTTGGTGATTCTCAATGTGGCACATGTTGAGGGATTACGGATGCTGGTTATGATTAAGAATTTAAGGTTTGGGAATGGCAGGACATTGGTTGTCACGAATGATGGAGAATTGGAAGATGGAGAAGCTGGTGAGTGCCTAGCACCATATTGTGGCACGGCGAATGACTTGTTTCTGTGTTTGGATCTTACAGTATGCGATGTTTGAATTAAGGAGTATGGAAGAGAGAATTTGCTCGAGGTGTTAAGTAGAAAAGGAGGGGGTTCCTGATAAGTAAACCGCAAATATAGAGTAAAGGTGTGCTAATGGTTGTTAAGAGAAATTCCTCATGTGGGTTTTATGTTAACTGAGATTGGTGGCACACTAGTGCACGCATTAGTGACATGATTAAAATAATATACTATATCCTTGGGTATCTAGTATAATGACAAAGTGAATGAGAGATGATGCTACAGTTGTGTAGAGTGAGAAGGAATAATTGATTTGAGATGGCGAGTAAGCTGTCGGAACGATTAGCTACACTTAAATCTTGGTGAAATGAGATATAACCATCTGTGCGTCGAGATAGGATCATATGAGTAGCGTTCTAGAGAGACTCGTACATGAGGTAGGTTGTAATGAGCAGTTTGTGTCTCATTGCTGAGGCGTGTAGTGAGGACTATTGAGTCTGGAATTATTAAAAGTTATAATTAATATAATCGCTATCCTATAAATCATCGAGAGAAATTTGTTAATGCATGGACAATACTTAATGGGAAAAGGAATATTGTCAAGTTGTTTAAAAACTAAGAATAATATCCCAATGGTGATGGTAGTAATGAACCTGTTTAGATAGAGCTGTTGTGTATAGAAATGAGAAGCGTGATAATATTGGAGAGAGAAAAAAGTATCGAAATTATGATTAGTTTTGAGATGGGTTTGGTGAGTGTGATGTGAGAATGGTATATGACAGTTAAAAGTGGTGAGTTCTTCTTTAAGGAGCGGATGTATAGTCGAATATTATCTTCGATAGCGTATAGAGTACTCGTGATGAAAGTCCCTGAGTGAAACAGTCGATGGGACGACCGAAGAGACAAAAGATGATATTGAGCAAGTTTCGTAATCCGATATTAGACTCGATGACATGGTAGTATATGAAGTGTTTCGAGTTTTTTGGCAGAGCGAGAATAAAGGTGCGTGATAGGAGAGAATGGCGGGGTTTTTGTATGGAGAGAGCCAATGGTTTGTGGTTCCACCATGGGCCAGGGATACAACCCTTACACTTAGAGCTGATTACCTATAGTGAGGTGGTCCGCGCGTCCATAGATGACACTACGGGAGTGACTTAATTCCTGCTTGTGACGTAGCCTCTTTCAACATAATTAATTGGTACAAGAGGGGTGAGTGAACGGAGATGGCTGAACTTACTCTTTCGAAGACGTTCCGTACTATAGTTACTCATCTACTGTACAATTATTAGCTTTCGTTAATTTCCAGATATCGGCTTGTACAGCACCTTACCCCAATCTTGGGGCAAAGGAAGGTGAAGAAGAATATATATGATATATATATATATATTATATATATTATTAATATATTAGTGAATAATTTATGAGAATCTTGAGTTAAGTATATAGACCTATGGTTGAAAGAATAACAATACTAGAAGCAGTATAAATGTTTTATGAATGTAAGCTATCTGTATAACATGATAAATAATAATACTTACATGAACTATATAGTATAACGGTTTATTAATTGAGTATATATATATATCGAGCGTAGTATTATATTTGTAATCATAAAATAATATGGTTAGTATTAATTTATATGAATATATCTCAATCTTGGTTCGTTCGTTATATATATATATCATTATCGTTATAATTTGTTTTACTTAATAGTATACTATTTATTATCACTGAATAATTGGTATATGCGAATAGATATATATTATACGTAATATAGCTTCAAGTTATTAATACCCTATATATATAATATATATAATTATATATATATATATATATATAATATGTATATATATATAAATTTGAGTTCACTTAAATATATAAATATTATAATATTTATATATTATATTATATTAATATATATTGTATATAATGCGGGTGGTAACTATACCTGCTCAGATTGAAGTTAGTATCTCTTGTAATCTGATGTTCGTTTATAATGGTGATGATGAATGATTATGAATGATTATATGATGGGGAAACAAGATGTACCCATTTTTAAATATGTGATATCTATCTTTGTTGCTTAGACAATATTTTTCCTATTTCTTCTGTTATTCCTTCTGGTCCTTGTATATTTTCTTTTAGTCTGGTTATATACTTTGCGTATCTGGTTACTTTCCTTTGGTCTGGTTATTCCTTTGGTCTGGTTATTCCTTTGGTCTGGTTATTTCCTTTGGTCTGGTTATTTCCTTTGGTCTGGTTATTTCCTTTGGTCTGGTTATTTCCTTTGGTTGCGCAACCTATGTTCTTGGTATTATTTTATTATTTTCCAATGTCCTTTTCTCTTCCTAATTGTTTTCTTTATTCCTTGTATTCTTATAATTCTTGTCGTTTCTCTTTATAATTTTTTATAAATGTATATCAATTTAAAAAAGAAAATAATAATAAGGGCGTTGTAATGGAAAGCCTGCGACTCTTACAGTTAATTTTACTTTACTAAACTATTTCTATTTATTCATTTATTTCTACAATTTCTGAAACAATAATATTATATATATTAGTTTCATTATTATATTTTAATAATAAACTACCCGCTACGACAGTACATATATTTGTTTTTCTAACTACTGGCATAGAATATAAAATAATTATCAAACTCATACTATTTTTTCTTTTTTCTTTTTTTGTTTTATTTCTATTTTTTCTTTTTTTCTTTTTCTTCTTATTCTTGTTTATTCCTTTGCTATGAGTGTAGTATGTCTTCATATTACGTTATTACGTTGTTAACATATTTCAGTATATTTTCTTTCTTTACACCCTCTTTTGTTAAGATGTCTGCGATCTGTTCCTGTGATTTTATCCATTTGATTTCTTCTATTTCTTTTTCCTCGATTATTTCTGTGAGATATGCCATATCTATTCTTAGTCTGTTATTTAGTACTGCCCGACGTTGAGTGTAATGTGGCTTTCAAGGCCTTTGACAATCTGTTCTCACATATGGTAGTTTTCTTCCACGTTAACTTCTCCATAAAGCCTTTCAGATATATCTCCAGCATTCGGCAAGCCACTCACCTATAACCACAAGCTGCCTTCCGCGGCTTTCTATAGGAGAGTAATTCTCGCCACTCTCTTTCTTTTAGAGTCCAGCCTTCTGATTCCAATACCTAAATGGACCTGTTGTTAAATTCCATCTACTATACCTTATTATGTACCCTCTAATTTCTGAGATTGATACTACCACTTCCACGTTCAATATGATGAAAGATGGCATCGAGAATAAGAGTTTCTCATTATGTTTCTTATATCCCTATAGGTAGATATCTGATTTTCGATTCTCAGTAGAGCGTACATCTTGGTGACTGTATTGACTTGTTCTATCAGATTATATTTATTTATACTTCTCAACTTGTTTATTTTCATATCTCTGCTTGTTCGCCGTCTGTGTACAAAGGTATGGCATTAATTAACCACATTATAGTTACGCTTTATACTTCAACTCAATGTTTATCGAGAGTATTTTCTGGGTCTGTGTAGTGTTAATTGTAGCTAATCACCAGTTTTACACATATGTCGCATAACTCAATCTGATACTGTTAAATTACCCTGTTTGTTCTTCTTTATTTAATTATCCCTCTCTTCCTTAATTTTTTTAATCTTGGACTTCATATTCTACATAGAGAATGTCTCTGCTGCGCGTAGGATAATTTTACTACGGATTTCTGAGATTTGATATATGGGTCATCGACCGACTGCCTCCCACAGCGTGGATAATCAAACATCCTAAATGTTCAACAAGTTACCTTTGTCACGTTGCTCACTCAGTGTCCTTGAGTATGTCCCAATATTGTTACCTTATTTTTAGTTCTCGAATCATCGATATATTTCTTACAAACTCGAAGGGTTGTATTTTCCTTTCTCACTAGACGAACACTAGATAAATAAAGATAAACAAATTATCGTATCCACAGGTATATGCTTACATGAGACCGTTGATTGTCGCGAACTGTTTTTCCTCCAATTCGCACACTACAAGTTGTTCACTCAACTTACGTTCTTGTTGTCGACAACACAGTGATTTATACTGATCTCCATGATTACTTTCGGTACGCAATTCTTGCTGCGTCTCGTAAACCGTACACAGTTTTTCTCAACTTCCAGAAGGTAGTTTGTGTTTTGCCTCTCTGGCGAGGTTTTTAAAAATATCACATTTCTCTCGTATGGTTTACTTTGTAGATAAGCTTGTTTTAATGATTCGAGACTATGTTTCTTTGCCATTTCCACATCCATTTCGTTCTGAATATCAGACAGCAGGTATGACAGCGTTTTCACTTTTTTGAATGATTCTCAGATAATGGCACATGTAGGTGAATCGAGTCGTTAAATCTCCTATGTTCTCACAACCTCGAGCCTAGAAACACAATAGTTTTAGCTAGCGTGCTTTGATTTTATTAACATGATCAAAATATCCGATTATCTTTGAATTATTTTCTGTCTATATGAATTCCATCTGTTTGTAGAAATTGACGTTAGTTTGGATTCCTTTCCTACTATGTACGAGCCTCGTTAACGACTGCCCTTTTTTGTCATTGGATTCTTTAGATTCGTACATATAGCGTCACATCCATTTTTGCTCTATGTAACTGTCTTTCATGTTATACGAATATCTATCTCCTAGACACATGTTATTTCATTCTCAACCATCTATATGATTTTATATCTTAAGAAAATTATCTCCAAATTCTACCAGTCGTGTCTCATTTCCATGATTCTAATTCCTATTATCGTCGAGCTATTTAGACCATATTTATTGCTAGGTCGTGCTTAATATTCAACACTCATGAGATGTTACTTCTGTATCGCTGATATTACACTTTTGAGACATACTTTGCTCCACTAATAATCAAAGTGAGAGTATCACCCATCTCACCTTCGGTTTCCTTGGGTTCTTCCTCTCCTTGGTATCTCATCTTCGCTTCTCTTTCTTACTCTCACTTCGATTCTCAGGTTCTTGTTGTGATCATGAAGTGGGATTATCGGCTAGTGTTCTTGGCACTCTTCGGGTCTATAACCACCCTTACTATCCGAGAAATCGTTGTTGCATGCATCCAAACTTGCTAGCGTGTGGTTTTCTTATATTTTATGCATGTATCGCACTTGCCTACTATGTCTATTATTTTCCTTTCCAAGGTCTTCTTAAATCTTTGATACTCTTCATTCTTCTTATACGCATCATTACAAATTCCAATTAATTTTCCACTACTAGCATGTCCGAATTGTAAATGAAGTTTTTCTATTCTTTTTCCAATTATTTCCTTGTTGGTCCACCATTCCCTGTCTATTCCAAGCCACATCTTGTGCGGTTCCAGTTTCTTTATCAATGCAATCTTCAGATGTTTTTCATTCTTCCCTTTACATGGTATTATGTAGTCTGAAAAACGCTTTGCTATAACTATTCCTTTCTCGAAGTCTATTACTGCTCCTATTTTCTCTAAAGTTTCTTTTCCAATCAACCAGGGAACGTTTCCTTCTATTATTGTAGTTCTTATACTTACTTTGTTTCCCATTAATTTTGTAGGTATATCAACATTCTTTATCCCTTTACATAATGTTTCTCCAAAATGAAACGCAGTGTGGTCTTCTATAGCTTTTTTGTTCATTTCTTCAATTTGTTCTTTGGTTAATCTACTCAAAATTCTTTCCATATAAAAATTACCACACACCGTTCTTGCACTTCCGGAGTCTATTATGCCGTATATTTCGTCTTGCAGTTCCACTAAACTTTCTTGTTCTTCATCATTGTTCATTTTCCAGACGTATCTTATTTCTTCTCTTTTATTGCCTTCATTTCTTTTATTCTTCCAGTTCTTTGGACAATCTATTGCCCAATGTTCACTTGCCTTGCAAATATAACATGTTCTCTTATTCACTGGACATTTATTCGCCCAATGTGTTTCCGATCTACACTTAAAACATTTCGTAACGGTTCCGTATTTCTTGTTAACAGGATTCTTCTTGTCCCCTTCCATCCAACAAGCTTCTTTATTCTCTTCTTTTTCCTTTTGCTCCTGAAAAATATGTGTGAGTACGTTTTTAATATTTCCATAGCTATATTCTTCCTTGCCGCAGGCTCCCAACGCTACATGAAGATCATTTGAATTCAATTTTGCTTGTCCCAGAAGATTTCCTCCTTTCATTTCCTGTGACATTTTACCACCTCCCGCATTTTCACATTCCCTGGAATATTTTTCATATCTTAGTATATAATCTTTCATTGTTTCATCTTTCTTCTTTCAATTTAGGAATAGTTTTCATGGTTTTTCTCCAATTTATCCACCTACTGTCTTTTTATATTTACTTATCCAGTGTTTTTTAATATCAATGCTATCGCCTCTTATCTTTTTAACTTTCATCTTTCTTAAATCTATACATATTTCGTGTGCTTTACCTTTCAGTGCTAGACGTACTTCCAAACCCGGAATATTTACTTTTTGTCCTCCACTATTTCATTCCAACCTCCACTCGTTCTCTCCAGTCTCTGTTTGCTTCTTCTTTTCCTGAAGAGGTAGGCCATGTTAGTTCACCGGATATCGACGCAAAGTTAAGCGCCGCGTCTCTCTCGCGCTCGTCGCGGGATTTACTAAGGCAGAGTTGACGCACTTGTTAAAATTCGTGGGTAACTACCTCTCAGATGAGTAGTCATCTTCTTTGTTAAATCTGATGTCCGTTATATGATTGGTGATGTGATGATTATGAATGTTATACGATGGGAAACGTGTACCCCATTTTAAATATGAGATGATCTATTCTTTTGTTTTAGACAATATTTTCCTATTTCTTCTGGTTATTCCTTCTGGTCTTGTTATTTCTTTTAGTCTGGTTATTTCCTTTGGTCTGGTTATTTCTTTTAGTCTGGTTATTTACCTTGGTCTGGTTATTTCCTTTGGTCTGCGTTATTTCCTTTGGTCTGGTATATTTCCTTTGGTCTGGGTTATTCCTTTTGTGTCTGATATTTCCTTTGGTTTGCGCAACCTATGTTTCTTGGTTCTATCTATTATTTTGTTATTTTCCAATGTCCTTTTCTCTTCCTATGTTGTTTTCTTTATTCCTTGTATTCTTATAATTCTTGTCGTTTCTCTTTACAATTTTTTATAAATGTATATCAATTTAAAAAAGAAAAAATACTAAAGGCATTGTAATGGAAAGCCTGCGACTCTTACAGTTAATTTTACTTTAATAAACTATTTCTATTTATTCATTTATTTATAATTCTAAACAATATTGCGTATATATATTAGTTTCATTATTATATTAATAATTATAAACTTTATCGTTCACAATATACTCAGCATAATCTGTTTTCTTAACTCTGGCATAGAATATAAATATTATTCCATATATATATAATATATTTAATATATTATATATATAATATATATAATATATATATATTATATTAATATATATATATTATTATTATATAATACTATATTATTATATATATATATATTATATATATATATATATTTATATATAGTATAATATCATTATATATCATATTCGATATCAGTATACACAATATCATATACCACATTATTAATTACACACCCCACTTCTAGATAACACCTTACAGACATCCTACTACTCATATCCTTGTGCGGGGGAGAAAGAATTTCCCCACATCGATAATGTCACTGCGTGTCGATACGAAGTCGACTAAGGGGCGAGTGGTAGTTGGGTCAGGCTGCCCACTACCACCTATTTCTCCTTGTAGGAATGAAACTGAATGACATCAAATCGGAGATGGTACGTGTGATCGCCGTAAACGACCTTTCTATCTTTCGCGAAAATTGTGTGAAGTACGTTGGGTACATGGAATGTCAGAGGAAAAATGTTGAGGAGAAGAGGAGAGATGTGATGGATTGTATTTAGAAAGGGCAAATTTGATTTGCTTCGCTCGTGACTGAAACAAAGATGAAAGGAAAAGGTGAATTTGGTGGTGTGGTGTGAAATGTGTACGTAGCTGGTGTGGAAGAATGAGATGAGGGAGAGAAAGGAGTTGCAATTTATGGTGGACCTGTCAAGGTATCAAAGCTATGGTGACTTTGTGTGTGTGAGTCCTAGAATTCTAATGGTTTTAATTTAAGTTGAAAAGGTCAGGTATGTTGGTGTGAGTAGGTCCATTGAGGAAGGTTGAAGAGAGTACCGATTTTTGGGATAATTTCGAATGATGCTCTGGATGGGGTAGTAGGAGCTTCAGATTGATAGTGTTGGGGACCTGAATGGTTGGATGGTGATCAAAAGGGGATGCGTATTTTAACAGGTGGTTTTGGGTGGCGGGAGAAATGGAATGGTAGGAGTGGTTGATTTCTGTGAGGAGAGGGTATGTGTGTAAGTAATCCTTTCTTTAAACACAAGAGTATCCATAAGTTATACTAGAGTGGTGTAGCGTAGAGAGTATCTGCATCGGCATCTTTTCGATTGTTGTTCTGATGTTGAGTATGTGTTGGATTGTTAATCAGTGAGGGGTTAGGAATGGGATTATCGGATCATTATTGTTGTTCTATGTAATATTAAGTTAGTGGGGGCTTGGATAGGCAGGAAGGTGATACGAAAGGATGTAGGTAATTTAGAGTTTGAGAAGTAGTGTGAGCAAGACAATAAGGTAAGGATGTAAGAGCGCTCGCTAGTAAATCGCTTGAATGTGTGAACAGTTTGATACTGAACAAATCTGGGGGAAATGAAGGAAGCAATTGTTAGTAGTGCAAAGGAGTGTGTGGATGTGCTAAAGTAGGAAGTTAAGTAAGAATGTTTAACATGAATCGGGTGAATGAAGAGGTGATGAGCGGTTAAGGTAAAAAGGAAGCGTGGCTTGAAATGTACATAAAAAGCAATGATGAAATATTTCAAAAGAAAGAATGCTTGGAATTATATTAAGGGGAAAAAAGAAATACTAAGGGCATACGTAGGAGAAAAAAGAGTAAATGAAACAGTTTGGAAGGAGGAATGAATCGAGGACATACACAGGGAATTAGGAAGACTTTCTGAATGGAGCTGGCGAAGGTTAAGAATGGAATAAGGGGAATCTGCTTAGATAAATGAATAGGGATGGCGTTTCTGTAACTGATGAAATGGATGTGAGGGGGTGTGGAAGAACACTTCGAAAAAAGGCTGCACAATTATTAACAGTAATGTTGAGGATGTAGGAATGTGTGGTTTAACCTGGTTGCAAGAAGGAATAGGATTTTGGGGATGAGGTTATTAGTAAGGGAGAAGGTAATGGGTAGGAGTTGAGAAAGTTTGTAAGAATGGCTTAAATCTTTGCAGGTTATAGATGAAATTACTAGTGGAATAATGATCAAGAGCGGAGGCGAGTGGGTGATTGATTGGATTTGGAAGTTGTGAATAAAGCGTTTATGGAGGGTATAGTTCCAAGGGATTGGGGAGAGCAGAATAGTACCCTTTATATAAGGGTAAGGGAGAGAAAGAGAGGAATTGTAGAAATTATAGGGGAATAGTTCATTAGTGTTGTAGGAAGTATATGCTGCGGTATTTTTGTTTTGAAAGACGTTGCTCGAGTGACTGAGGTACTGAGTTGCGGAAGACAGGTGCGTTTTAGGCAGGGTAGAGGATGTGTGGATCAAATGCTTTACATTTGAAACAAATGATTGGAAATGAGGAGAAGAAGAATAAATCATATTTAGGTTTTATGGATTTACAAGAGGCGTATGATAGAGGTTAATAGGGAAGCTTTTTGGCAGGTATTAGTGATATTTGGTGTTGGTGGTGAGGCTTTCTGAATGGAATCAAAAGTATGTATTGCGATAGTGAAGCGTGTGTGTAAGAATAAATTGTGTCAATGGTGATTGGTTTGGATTAATAGCGGAGTGAGAGGTCTGTGGTTATTTGTCTCCCTTTGGTTATTCAAATGTTGTATATGGATGGGGTTATTGAAAGAATTCTCGAGGTGGTGGCAGGAAATGGTGCGTGTTAGAATGATGGAGAGGAGTGGAGGGTGCCCAACCTATTATATGCGAAATTGGGTTCTGTGTGGGCGAATCTGAAGGAGAGTTTGAGAGGTTGGTAGAGAGTTGGTCTGGGTATGTAAAAGGGGGGTTGAAGTAACGTTAGATAGAGTTAAGGTTATTGGTTGGTTGAGTGAGGACATCTCCTCAGTGTGGAAGTTTGTTTAGATGATGAGCAGTGGAGCAAGGTGTCTGAGGTTAAATATTTAGGTATGTGTTGAATGAGAAGGGAACGGATGATGGCAGAGTGTGAGGAAAGTTGGAATGGCAGGAAGGTGTGCTGGTGCAATTAAATCGTTGGTGAATGTAAAGGGACTAGTCTTGAGTGCGCTAGATCTTACATGAGGGTATGTTGTTACTGTGTTATATGTATGGTAGTGAGACTATGGTCTGGAATAAGAAGTATACGATCTAAGTTCAATGTGTTCAGATGGACAACTTAGGGCTGCCAGGTGGGAAAAGAATTAATAAAATGAGGAATGAACTACATTAGAGGTTGTGTGGTGTGAAGAAGGTAAATTGAAGAGAATAAATGAAGATATGTTGAGGCATGGCTTGGTCATGCGGAAACAGGATGAATGAGTAGCCGGTTGGTTAAGCGGCATGTAGAGTGGAGAGTGTGATTTGGGAACCGAGCGGCTGGCGAGACCGAGAGAAAGTGGATTGAGTCGGTGAACGAATGTCTGAGGAGAGAAATGTGATATTGGCAGAGGCGAGAGGATTGGTACACAATAGGAGTGAATGGATGTGGTTTTGTGAGGGTTCATGGTTCAAGCCCACCTGGCCCAGGGTATGAACCCTTACATTGACGATTACCATAGTGGGGTCCGTCGCGGTCTCCATGATGTCTAGGGTGGATTATGCTGTCTGTAGACGGAAGCTCTCACTAATTATGGTACAGAGGGGCCGTAAGGCTGGGCTTTCTTTCGACTTGTCATGTTGTCCTACTGCTTTTCTTTTCCGATGCTTGTTACAGCACCTTACCCCAATCTTGGGGCAAAGAGGAAGGTGAGAAAGAAAGAAAGAAAATATATTATATATATATATATATATTATATATATTATATATATATATATTATATATAATTGTTTATGTACCATATATATGATTGATATATATCAAATAGTTATATTATATAATATATATATATATATATATTATTATAGTATATATATAACTATTTCATATTATTATTATATATATATATCGTATTATATATATAAAGGCGCTCCTAGCTCAGAGGTTAGAGCACTCGCTTAGCAAGCGAGAGGGCCCAGTTTCGAGACTGGGGGTTCGAGACTGGGTGGAGCGAGAGAACGTGAGCTTATTTCTGTTAACTCTAGCTTCTCCACTCAGACGTTAATGAGTTCATTGGTAGCGTGCTTTGCTACTAGTGGGGAAACTTCCCGGGCATCGCGTAGCCTGGCCAGCCAGCGGATTAGTCGTTAAGGCCCGTGATACCCAAGGACCTTTCTCGTGTGTCCACTGACAGGTCGTGAGACCTTCCTGAAAAGGACGTTATATATATATATATATATAATATATATGTATTATATATAATTTATATATATTATATATACTATATATACTATAATATATATATGATATGATAATTATTATATATATTATATATATATATAAAATATGATATATAATATATACTTATAATATATATATATATATATATATATATATATATATATAATATATCATAGTATGTATTTAAAAGAATATATATACGATAAAATATTTAATATTTACTTAAATAATAGAAAGAGAAGAAGGATCTGCTTCACCAGACCAGGCAACGGGACCATCCGCTTCCTCCTTATAGTCCACAGTGTTGTTTCTATTCCCAAAATCAAGCTCGTATATTACACTACCTAAATCCCAAAGATGCAGAGATTACGATGGTTATGTGATATTTTCCTTGTTTTTGTTTATTTATACTGCATCATTTATTCATTTAGGTTGCATTCCCGTGGACGCACGTTTGTATCATAATATGACAAATAAGTTATCCTGTTTTTCGGCCCACTTCACGTCAGGGACGAAGCTCTTCTCGTTTCTGCACATAATTATTAAATTCTATTTGCTCATGAAGGAGTTAAATACGAAATTCGGAAAAACTGTGAATTCAAATTTGCTTTTTTAACTTGCATAATTCATTAAAATGCGAATTTATATCTTATGGTTGAGAAAGCGCTCCCATATATGGTTAAGCCACATTCAGTCATAAATGCTGTTTAAATGGTGAGACACTTGTTATTCTCATATCTATAACTTTTATTACTAAAATTTTAATGGTATTAGGCGTACATAAAGGAAGACTTTTCTATGATTTTTGATTTCCTCCATCAGTTTATATAGTTTCTTTTTTTATTATATTATTATTATATTAAAATTTGTTATTAATTATCTTAAGTTTTCATTATTGAGGTTTTTGAAATTGTTTTTTTAACTGAAAAAAAAAAAAAATTTCTGAAGTCCGCTTAATTGAGTATTATTATTTATGACAGTGTCATAAAATAAATGTTTGTTATAATTTGTGTTAAATATGTTTTTTTAAGTGAATACCTTTTCTTTGACAAAGAACATGTTCGTGAATTCAATATTATTGGGTCACACTTTCTCTAAATTAATAATATATAATAATAATTAATTAATAATAATAATTATATAATAATAAATAATAATAATAATATAATAATAATAATAATAATAATATAATGTTAAACATCTTAGAATTTTCAGAGCAAAGGGTTTGTATTGAGAGGAGACCACGATGCCCATTTGATCATGGAGCTGACCCTTGTTCGTTTTAGAAGGGGGTACCATTGGACTTCCCTCTCCTTTTTGACAGGGGTTCAAATATTACTCCGGTGGAGTTGTGAGTACCTTATCTGGGCCAAATTTACCTCCAGGGGGGGTTTTCTTAAGAACATCTCCTCCTCTAGCCGGCACCGTTTGGTTATTATATATATATATATATAAATATATATATATATATAATAATATATATATAATTTAGATATATATATATAATTATAAATTATATTTTATATATACTATATATATATTATATTTTATTATTTTTATATTTAATATTTTATATATTATATGCACAGTTATTAGGTATTGAAGTATGAACTATGTGACTGATACATCATTGTACGTTATGGTATTTGTTATTTCAAATTTTAACAAAATTATTACCTACAAAAAATTCCTGTGTATGTTTACAAAACTTCTTAAAATGTTACTCCTTGTGGAAGCTAGTATGCCTTCCAATAATTGAAACGCCACACAAAAAGAAACTTTTCATTGTTACGTGTACAAATACAAAAAATTAATCATGCGATTAACTCTACTTTGTTTGGAATTCAAGCTTGCTCTTTCCTCTTATGGCTTTATACTTCAGAAGTTTTGAGTATTCATCCCTGCCAGCTTTGAATGTGTCAAGAAGGTTTGAGATTAAATATTATTATCGCCACCACCGTCAGCCTTGATATTTGTCTACTGCAGGACAGAGGCTTCTCTTAATTCTATTGCTTTCAAGGAGGAGAAGTTTCCTGAAGTTTATATAATATTGTCTACCTTTTGCGTTGTCCTTTTCTTAGACATAATAAATAGAGTTCAATTTTACATCTTCTCTATCTATCGTAATTTCTTCTAGCTTATATCACCTGCCCATTCACTACTACTGTGTTTGACTATAAACATTTGTCTGTTATTTTGCGTGGCTTTGCTTATCCATCGTGTTGGATGCGCGCGTGTGTGCTGTTATATATAATTATAATATATATTATATTATATATAATATCATTAATATTATTATTCATATATAATATATATATACTATATAATATATATATATATATATATACTTATATATATATATATTATATATATATATATAATTATATATATATTTAGGGGGCGTGTTAGGTTCGAGAAGAATTGATAAAATGAGAATGAATGCATTAGGGAGTTTTGTGGTGTGAATAAGGGAGTAAATGAGAGAATAAAGAAAAGTACATTGAGATGTTTGGTCATGTGAAAGGATGGATGATAGTCGGTTGTATAGTGGTGAGTGTGCTGGGGAAACTTGACCGGCTGGCTGGAAGACTGAAGAAAAAGTGGATCTGAGTCAGGTAAAGGAAGCGGCCTAGGAGGAGGGAATGGTGGGTTTGGCAGAGGCGAGAAGAAAGGTGCCTAAGCGGGGTTTTGTGATTGGGTATTATTTTTAGGGGGGTATGGTATGTGCCACCTGGGCAAAGAAATGAACCCTACAGTGACGAGATGCCATAGTGTTGGTCGATACGTCGCGGTCCCGTGAAGCTCGGGTGAATTTTTCTGACTGCGGCGGGTTCTCGTAAGGATATAAGGGGCGGTTAGGCTGGGCATTCTCTTTTCGACTTTGCGTCATATTCTTCTATACTTTTTGTTCCAGTTTGATTCTACTTCACCTTACCCCGTCTATAGGGAGAGAAGGTAGGGTGATATATTTTATAAATATTATATATAATTAATATATATAATATATATATATATACTATATAATATATTATATATATATATTATATATATATATATATATATTATATATATATATTATAAATATAATATATATATAATATTATATAAATATATATATATATTATATATATATATACTTATATATTATATATATATATATATTATATATGATATAATTATATAAATTTTTAGGTGGATACACCAATAATCAGGACTTGGTGGGGGTAATGACTCTTTATTAACTTCTAACCCATATTATGGTGGCAGAGGAAGAGGAATGAATGCTCCACCTCCTAGGATTTCCAGGACCATTGCCCTTCCACTAAGCACCTCAAGATTGGGGCGCCGAATTAATTAGTGTACCCAGTCAATGGGGGAAGCCAAGGAAAGGTCAGTGAAATGTTATTATTATTTTAGTAGTAGTAGTAGTAGTATTAGTGTTTTGTACTTACTTATTGAGTGCTGGGTATGAAAGGTCAAAAATCGCATGACTAGTTTGCAAAAATTTGATGCGAGAGACAAGCAAAATCAGAAAAGTCTTAAAAATGATTATTCCTCAAGGTGGTTGTTGCTGCACTAGTATTGAGTGTGTAGTTATGAACTGGACTCGGGCGAAGGTTTCTGGTTTGATCTCTATATGAGATATTCTCTTGAGAAGCTCCCCTCTATGATAAGAGTTCAATTGTGTGTGAGGTGTGAACTTAATACAAGTGTTTAAAATTTTTTAAAATAGTACATAGCAGAAGACTGAAGAAAATTTAATGAACTGTTAAATGCTGATAGAAAATTGTTAAATTTAATTTTAGGATAAAGTGAGAACTTGTAAGTCCGTTTTGAAATTGTTAAAGGTAAGTAGAGAGATAATAAGAGTGATTTTGTATTAGGAAACATTGAGTAAGTTAACATTGGGAAATGGAAAATTATATGATGTTGGAATGGGCAAAATTATACCTATAGTCTCAAAATAGTGAAGAATCAAGTAACGAGCGATTGAGGTTTTTAAGTACCTTAGGATAAGAATGACTCGAAAAAATAATTGGATGGTTGAAGGAAAACGAGGAAACCTTGAAAGCATAGTGAATTGAAGTGGTATGTTTGTGTCTAATTAAACTACCTTTCTTTAAATTAATTTATTAATTAAAAATATCAGAATCAATATTGTATGACCGTTTTGTTTATAAAAAAAAAAAAAGAGGAAAAAAACATGTTAGAGCATTTCGTGGATTTAAGGTAAATTAATATGTTAATATGTAGTAGGATAATTAACCTAAAAGTAACTAACTTCTATTTAAGGTGATAATTGATCATCAATTTTCTTAACAATTTGCTAAAAATCAAAATGACAACAATTTTTAAAGAAACTGTTTGGTTTAATATTATCCTATGTTTTTTGCAGCCTGGTATTCGTGCCTCCCTTGCTCAAAGACTGGGACCAGCGTCTACAAATCCTCCATTCCCTTCAAATGGAACAGTGGGGACTACCTCGACTACAGTTCTTACAAAGTATGCCAATCCCACAGAGAACTGCACTCTTGAGTTAAGAAAGATTCCTAATGGTTTAAATACGATATCGCATTTAAATCAACATTTTGTTAAATTTGGATCTATTACAAATATTCAGGTATGTTACGTTTGTTTTTTTATGTGATAAATAAAAATTTGGTTTATTATTATTATTATTATTATTATTATTATTATTATTATTATTATTATTATTATTATTATTATTATTATTATTATTATTATTATTATTATTATTATTAGCTTCCATCAGGGAATCCTGAGAAGATTCGGTCATTCTTTAATTGGTTCTATTGGTCATTCAAGGCACAACACGCAAGCCTTAGAAGTACTGAAGCTGTTTAACAATAGATTTATTAAATTATTTTGGCATAAATACTGTAAGTAATATATATATATATTATATATATATATATATAGGTATAGAATTATATCTATATTACTAAATAATATAAAATATATATATAATATTATTTATATATATATATATTTTTTTTGTCTATTATGTATTTATAAATTCTATCTTAACTTGTTTGTTTTTTTTTTTTTTTTGAGTCGTTGGTACAGTAATTTTGGGGGTCACAATGAAGCGACCACACTGACAACATCATCACCTAATGTGGCGGTCCTGGATCTTACATGTTTCAAACGTCAAAAAAAAGATTTAAATAGAGAAACAAATATTCAGTCATATCTTAATAAAACAAAAACTAGATTTATTAGATAGAGGTACCACAGACAATAAAGTCGCTGATTACTAACAAAATCAAAATATTATAGAAGAATATTTAACTTTTGTAGAAACAAGAAAATAGCATTACTACTAAAAGTGGGAAAGAATTCGGATAGATATGGGATTAATCTTTTGGAAAGGTTGTTATATGGATCGTAACAGTAGGAAAAATAACGGCGTGCGAAATAGAGGTCCACGGGAAAATCAATGAAGATATGGCGCACAGATTGCGGGGAATGACTTCGACAAAATTTGCCAAATGGGAGGGGGGTAATCCGTAACATATGTGACTTGTGAGATGATATTTAGTATGGCCAATAACGGAGGCCGTGCAAGTACAATCACTTCGTGTAAAGCGTATTACTGTCGGTGGGTAGGATGAACCACTACCGATGATCGGCCTTTATTAATTTCTAAATTTCGTCCTCTCTGATATGTCGTCCAGCGCTCATTGCGAACAAGATCGAAAAACCTTTGATCGGAGAGCAGGATAAGTACCGTTGATGGGAGTAGCCTTGCGAATGGCATCCGGGAGGTACCCTGGAACAACTCGTCGTATATAATATGAGGAGGTGGATTTTGGCCCTCTGTCGCGAATTTCTTGCCAGTTACCCCACATGAGAGGGGGTCCAACATAAATAATTTGTTTCTTTGCGGGAATGGAGCAGCCAAGAAATTGCTTGGACAGCAGAATAACCATTGTACCTTTTAAGAATAAGGGGGTTTTCAGCGCTTGTAGCGCGCTGAGGAATTGAATAAATAATAAGATTGCTCTTGGTTATAGAGATAAGAATTTAGCAAAAGCGTTAGCCCATTTATAGGTGTAAATTCTGCGTGAAAATTGAAGCACGAGTGGGGAAGGGTATGGGAAAGGTTTTGGTCAGGAAAGACAGAAGATGCGCCCACACTGTTCCCGTTTTAAGCTTCAGTAAATCTGGGTGAACTCCATCATGAACTAGTGAATGAGACAATAAAATGATGCCTTTAACAATAGGGCCAGCTATATTATGATGGCTTGATTTGAGAGAGAGGATTCAGAGCCAAGCAAATGGTGGGAGCGGGGATTAACCAAGGTGTGTACTCCTTCATCAGTATGAGAAAGGAGCACCTTTTGTAAGGGATATTAAGGAAATTAAGGATGTTATGTACTGCGTGTTCGCAAATGGCCAGTAATAGGATTCTGAGGGGCACCTCCTCAGAATCGGTGTCAGGGCAAGACGGTATTGGGGTTTGAAAACTGAAAGGTAACTTGTTAACAATGAATGTTATTTTCTTTTTAAGACAAAGTGGCTACATATCCGATTTTACTACAAGGCTTTCCCGAGGGGACGATCGGAACGGCCTCCAAGTGGAGATACGGACGCCTCCGTTTTGGTTAATGGGATCCAACAGATGCGTAGAAGTAAGGGGAAGGCCTGACCAATGTACTACACAGCCATAGTAGCTTCGTTAAAATCGAACTAGGGCGATATTAATAGACCGTAAAAGGTTGACTATGCCGATCAGCAACTCTAAGATTTTTTGAGGCGAGATGACGTAACAGTCAAGAAGCGCGATGACCAAGTTTGTTTTTAAACGGTATTAATAATATGCCTGGTGCATATGTTTAGTGGGTTCCGGTCTTCTCTTACCTAAGGGAAAAATGAATTGGCCCCCCTAAAAAAAAGAAAAAGGGCTGTCGCTGAAGTTTTCAGAAAAAAAAGTTTATAAACAGGAAAATAAATTGGCCGGTAAAAATTCCATATAAGGGGTTATAGGTTTCGCTGGGAAGAGGGTGGCAGTTTCTTTCGTTATCCTTTTTTCTTGAAAAGTTGCACTGATGAGGTTTTGGTGGGAGAAAATGGAACGCCAATGGGAGTTACCCCCATATTTGTGAAATTAGTTACTCATAGCTAGTATGAAGCTTGCCGTTCGAGAAAAGGCAGCTTGGCAATGACCCGGCTTATATAGACACAAGGTCATACACTAGAAGAGAAAGAGATTGACCGTCCGCTGGATAGAAGTAACAATGTCATTAAATCCAGAGCAAATAGTAGTACACTTAAGACACTACCCTGCGGAACGCCATCTCATCCAGAGTAAAGTGGCGTGACAAGATAGAAGAGCACAGAACTTGATGGATCTGTTTTGACAAAGACATTTAATGAAAAGAGGGAGTTGTTCCCGGAAACCGAGCGAATGGAAGTTTAAGGAGAAAATCCCAGTTTTCTCCACGTTGTATCATAAGCTTTTTCAAGGCACAGAAGACACCAAAAGAACCATCCACCGTTGAGAGGCTTTCCTGCCGAAAATATTGATTACGCCGATAAGCATGGCGTCACGACAGACCTCAGCAAGGCTTTGGCCGCGCCGTTAGGAAAGTTTGAAAAAGCCGGGCGTCTCTCCGAGAGCATATTTTGAAAGCGGCCTGAAACCATTTTCTCCATAATTTACAGGAATGACAGGTCAAGTGAAATTGTTCTTTGGTTATCCACCAGCTTCGGATCTTTCCCAGGTTTGGGGATAGAAATTAAAAAAGCTGTAGTCCCAATAGATGGAAAAGAGGATTCGATCCAGTTCTGTTATATAGATCCAGCCAAAAATGCTGGTCGCGAGGGATTGATTTTCCGCTACATCATATACCGAAATCATGTCTGGACCAAGAGCAACCGTCTTTGCTGGCTCGCATGCAGTTTGATATCTGCAAGTGTATAAAAGACGGTTTAAAGGTATGAATCTTCCCTTTCGGTGTTGAAAAGTCTGGCCGTGCTGTGTCAGTTCTCAGTTTTTTGAAAGGCTTCAGTGTAGCGGGAAGAACTCAATGGCTAGCAAAGCTATAACCTAGCGCACTCCGCTACCACCGCAGGGAGCGGAACGATCGTAATCAGCTATTATCAGGCACATGAACGGAAGGACTGTGGGTGAGGATTATTGGAGCGACGAAGAATATTTTCTGTGTAACTTTCGACACACAAAGGGAAGGGGAGTTGTGGAGTTGACAATCGAAAAAGTTTGTTTTCGAAAAATCTTGTTTAAGCATTTGAAAGAATTAATTCGACGAGATATCACCGCCGCTGCTTTTATAATAATCATGTTTGGGGTGGTGCGGGTCCTTTTTATATTGCCTGTAGAGTTTTCTTTTCCTGGTTAGCTTGTGCGCACTCTGGGACCACCAAGGGGTTGCCGACCGCCTGGCTGAGGAAGAACTGCGGGATGCAGCTTCCGCTGCAGAATGACTCTTTTTGGAAGAAGCAAAAGGCATCATCCAACAGTCGGAAATCGTTTAATGAAAGGAGAAGCGGGATAGCTGTGGCCTGATAAAAAGGAGCCCACTCCGCTCGGTCATAACGCCAAGCTGGAGTTGGGTTTTTGCATTGGCTTGGAACAAGCTCATTTAATGCTATTGGGTAACTGAATCGCTGCCGAACTAAAGTAATCAAACGCGGGAACCAGGAAACGAATCCATAAGGGAATGGTAACAAAAGGAAATATGATAAGAAGAAGTGTGTATCTAAACGCTCATAGGTTGGGAGTCCTGTGTTAAGGCATTCCCAGGGAAAAGGGGGTTAGGAAAGATCTAATAAGTCTTGGACTTAGATGAAAGTGACAGAGTACCCATACAGGGTGGCGGAGGTTGAAGTGCACCTAGTATAACACCGAAGCAGGGAGCGTTTGACAAAGATCTGGCTAAGTCGACCCTAGTAAATTCACTACTCGCGGAGCTAAGTAGATTGAGCATATAGTAATGGTCGGACTGGACAATTGAATTCTTTGCCCGCTACTGCAATGAGAGTTTGGTTTGGAGGGGACTGGGGAATAGGGGATAGACTTGTGAAATGAGTATTCCTGCTCCCCCCTATCATTGTTCACCTCTTTCTATAGAAGTTAACGGCAATTAATATTCAGATGGTTGAAAGAATCACGATGACATAGTCGAAGTTTCCCTGCAAACATATACACTTTGGTGTGCATATGTTTTTATTGGTTGAACAAGTTCTTCGAAATTAGAGTAATAGCCAAGACAATTCCATTGAATTATTGAAGGAAAGTAGTTATGAATATTATGATGGTGGTCTATTAGAGACAATTTTCTCTATGTGGCTGAAAAGTTTTTGGACGGTGGGTTCAGATTGAGAAGGAAGATTGAGACGTGGGTTCGCGAGAAGGGAGAAACAAAACCTGGGGGAGAGGGTAGTCATACACCAGAGATTTTTTAAGGTTGTATGACATCTTTTAGGGAGGAGTTTTCAGATGTAATTTGGTGAAAGAGTTCACCATGAATGGAGATTAAAGTTGAATTCAAAACCAAATAACTTGTTACTGTGGGTTTGGTTGGTTAATAGAAGAGCATTCGTAAAATGCCTCATATTTATTAAGTGAGAGCAGTACAGAACCCGTTGGGTCCAAGCAAGATTCGAAATTGTGGGAGGGGCATAGAGTGGTTTCCATGGAATGGGGAAGGAAGTGTATCCGAAAGGTAATTATCTTTTTGAGAATGTATTGGGGTTACGACATCGATTTCCAATATGGGATTCGATGAATTGGCAAGGTCTGATTTTGGAGAATTTTCCGTACTTCATCATGCTGGTGATTTTGGGAAATTGGGGTAGTTTGATTGGAGAATGGGGACCTCTGGTCCATCTTCTTCATGCTTCCATCAGACCCAGAACGTTTAGAACGTTTGCAACGTTTACGTTGAACAGTTTTCCATTCACCTTTTCTCGGAAGTGCAGAAAGCATTAGAAAGAGAATGGCATCGCATCAAGCTCCCTTTGGGAGCTGTTATCCAATTCATCTTCTAGGGTATAGAATCCCTTAGAGAGGGATGATAAAGGAAACTCGGGAGAAGAGTTATAGGAAGAATCAGAGGAACTAAAACTGTCTTGTAGACTATTAGATGATTGGTTGGGGAGTTGTTCATTAGTTGGGATTGTTTGGGTACAGTCTATTAAGCCTTTGCATTTGTCTCAGAAGTAGACCTATGGCGAGGTCTCTTCTCTGAGTTGCATTTTTTACATCTGGGTTTACTGTGTTATTGTTTAAGAATGCGGTTGGTCTCTAAATTTTAACGAATAATCTTTAACTTGGCGATATTCTTTTCTCTGTGTGTTTTAAAACATCTTTACCAGAGGGTTTTAGTAATAGTGGGAAGGCGAATTAAGGGACAAGAGACCGTCCTCTTGCAATAAGTTTGGTGAACCCCAAATTGGTGAGTATGGACAGTGTTGTCTTGGCAGGAGTGTTTTCCAAATTTGTATTGGATGAGCTAGCTTAGTTTCAATGGTAGCTTTGTTGAGAGTTAATGCTCAGGATAGGCTTGTTGATGGATCTTTGGACGGGGAGAACTTCATCAAGGGGCTGCTTTTGTGCTTTTTTGAGAAGTTGGTAGTGTGGGCAGTACAGGTAGACTGGTTGAAGTACTTGCCTGAGTTTCAACGAATTAAGAAGGAGTTCTAAATAGGATTGGGGTTGTGTTGGCGGATTAACACGTTTGGGGCGTAGGGTAGCTGTAATTGTGGGCGTACAGATTGATTTTGATTTGTCTGATATTTTTCATTGAGCTGGCGTATAGCATCTTCCTGCTCAATTTTTGTATAGTACAATAGCTCTAAACACCTCCTGTTCAAACAGGTACGACGGGCATTGAAAGAGAAAGCACTGTGGGGTCCTTTGCAAGTTTCTGCAGTTAGGGGTTTTTCACATTGGAGTGTGAATAATTCTCGCGCAGATTGGTGCATCATGTTTCCCGTCCTACGTTTTTCGGGATGACGCAAACCGTTGACATTTGAAGCAACCTCTGGGTGAGGGATAAAAGTGCGAACACTGTAACTTGTGAACCCTATTTTGACCTTTGTGGTGGATAAGGGGTGTTAAAGGTCAGTAGTAAGCGGGGGTTTGGTTTGTCAGGAGTTTCCGGCGAGGGGGAAATCTATAAATGTTTGTGACGGAATATATTTTGTTGGAGTTCTTCCAAAACGACAGCTGTGTTTTCGTCTCTCTGATAGGGACAATAAAAAGTGCCCTTAGATTGTTTCTTATTTCATCAGGAGTGGTAATAAGAGGGACATCTCCAAGAGACGTTAAGGATGACAGAATGGGACTTTGATTTCGTTTAGCAGCTTTTACGAGAATGGACGCCATTCTCATCATGTGCACTGGAGGGTCTTCAACCCCTAGGGCTTTTTCGAGTGCCCTACTGAAAGGAATGGTTCTGTGCTCAGTACGAAGAGTTTTTGAGGTAGCGGATCGCAGTATGTAATACATCGGAGACATGACATGTCTGCTGACATTCCTGGAGGAGGTGCAGCAGCATATGGAGAAAACGAATGAGAACGACTATTATGGGGGGCACCTTTGCGGGATTGCCCCGGAACGGCGTTGGGGCACCTGAGGTGTTCGGTGGTTTGCTGGTCGACGAATCGAGAATTTCGCGAAGGACCCTCAGGTGTAGAGAAGTAAGTAAAGCAAAGGTACCAGGTCTAGAAGTAGTAAGGAAATTGGGTAGGGTCAGGCTGGGTACCCGGAAAGATGGTAATTGTTGTTGTTGTCAGCTCACCTTGGTTTAAACACGTTATTTCGTTCAAGGGCTTTTCCATAAAAAATTTTAAACACAAACTTCGTCTCCATGGATGAACACACATAACAATAATGCAATGAGAATATAAACGTAAAATAACAGGCTGGGCTGGAAAGGCGTAAAATTTGCATAGGAAGGGTAAATCCTCTTCTCCACAGCAGGTCACAATCCAGAGACCCAACAACCACCCGGACCCGCACCCCGTAGGTGGGCTGTGGATGTGGCTCGGCAGATCTCCCAGAACTCTACGTCGGTGACCCACCCGTTTACCACACGGCACCTATAGTCTTCACGCAAAGTATGAGATTATACACACAAAGTGCAGAACAGCTTCCCCAGTGGTTAGCCAGGGCTCAGGTTCCCTACAATTGGCGGCCCGGTCAGAGGTGAGCGTAAAATGACCGGTTTTTAAACTGTACCCTCATCCAAGTTGGGAGGAAGTGTGGGGGGAACTGAAAACCCATGCAGGAAGAGGCACCGGATGGCCCATGGGGCTGTGATGGGAAAAGGGAAGGGCAACATTATACACAATTAATTGAAGGGACTTATGGGTGGGAATTCAAAAAGTCCAGTTTTTCGCTCTAGGACACTGGAGGGCAGAATATCCCGCCCAACAGTATCCGAGAGCCCACCCACCAACTGCAAAAGGTACACTGGACAGCGGTGGGAATATATATATATATATATATATATAATATTATATATATATATATATATATATATATATATATATATATATATATATATATATATATATATATATATATTATATATATATATATATATATATATATATATTATGGACGGGTATAGTTCCAAGGATTGGAGGAGAAGCAGTAATAGTACCCTTATATGTAAATAATTGTGAGGGAGATAAGGGGACTGTTGAAATTATAGAGGAATAAGTTTATTGAGTGTTGTAGGGAAGATATATGCTGGTATTTTGGTTAGAAAGAGGTGCGTCGAGTGACTGAAGGACTGATTGGTGAAGAACAAAGTTCTATTAGGGGTAATAGAGGATGTGTGGATCAAATCTTTACATTGAAACAAATGATTGAGAAAATGAGGGAGAAGAAAGAAATAAAATGTATTTAGGTTTTATGAAATTTTGCAACAGGCGTATGATAGGGTTAATAAGGGAAGCTCTATGGCATGGTGTTAGTGAATAGTACTGGTTTGGTGGTAGGCTTCTGGATGGAATCAAAAAGTATGTATTGAGGATAGTGAGGCATGTGTAAGATAAAGGTGTCAAAGGTGATTGGTTTAGTATTAATAGCGGAGTGAGACAGGGTTGTGTTATGTCTCCTTGGTTATTCAATTTGTATATGGATGGGGTTATGAAAGAATTCGAGGTGGGGATGGCAGGAAATGGTGTTAGAATGATGGAGAATGGACGAAAGAGGTGGAGGGTGCCCTACCTAATTTATGGGATGAATTTGGTTCTGTGTGGCGACTCTGAAGAGAGTTTGAGAGAGGATTGGTAGAAAGATTTGCAGGGTGTGTAAACGGAGGGGTTTGAAAGTAAACGTAGATAAAGAGTAAGGTTATGGTTGTGAGTGAGGACAGTCCTCAGTGTGAAGTTATGTTAAATCCTCGATTTCGGGAATTAGTAAACGGGCGGTCTGCGGAAGGATACTTTGTTTACAAACAAATTTCTTTACAAAACATGTGTCGGAAATGGCTTACCAAACGTTTTTTAATATTTTAGTTAACTTTTATATTAAGGATAATTAAATATATCGTATCAATTTCAATAAAATAGATACATATAAGTATATAGAAGTATTGTTTACAATTGTCAGCTAATCTGACGGGCGCGCTCCGCGTTCAGGTACTAAAATTTCCTGTTCTTGATTGGTTAAATGTAATTTTTTCCAATTCGAAGCGTTTCCGAGTCGATTTTGCACACGGGCTGCACTCGGGCTTCTGGAAACGCAGCTATTATGATCCACCAATTAACGTATGGCCATGGAGCCACAACGTAAATAAATTTGAAATAATATTTTTAATATTTATATAAATAATATATTTATGAATACAAAACTAATTATTAATTTGTTGTGTTTAAAATAAGATTATTGATAGATTATTACTTAATTAATTAACAGTCGATTTGGTTAGCCGTTATTAATGTTTTGCAGTCTAAAAGTGAGGTACCTAGTTCAACAACCAATCTACAGAGATCTGTTCACGATAGGTTAGGAGTAAGGAATCCAAATAAATCTTTGAATAACAAAGTACAGACGGTGGAAGCTGTTTCTTCCGAAAGTGAGAAAGTTAGTAATGTGATTGTATTTAAATATTAACTTTAATATTGCAATTTTGATACCATTAAGTTTGTTAGTATTTAAAGGCTTTTTCGATGCCAAGAAGTTTGTATAATTTTTGTTTTCTGTTTATTATCGTTAATTAGCTTTAATTGTAACATTCTTTTACTATATATTTTTTTATTTTCTATTTATTTTAGGTTATTCTATCAAAGGGAAATCTATTTAAAACTGTTTATAACCCATCGGCCATAAAACCCAATTCCTCTCTTCCCGACTCAGTAGAAGAAATGAAGACTGCTCAGGGAGTTGTTGTTTCGGATGTTGAAAAACCTATTGGCCTTAAGCCTGCAAAAGTCATTCCTCCTGATTCAACACGGCATCAGCTGACCAGTGTTGAGATTAAAAAGCAAAAAATCGAAGCTATTAAGAAGCAACAGGAATTGCTAAGAGCTGAAGTAATATTTTTTTTTATTATTGTTTAATTTATATTTCGGAGGAAACGTATAGGATTTAGTTCTCTCAAGACTTTTAAGTAGTGCTGGAATAATTTTTTTTTCTCTTTTTTTATTAAATATAATTTGTAAAGTTATTGCAGATATAACAGAATCTAGATATCCTCCTTTCTCTTCCACAGCAGGAATATAAAGAGAAAGCAAAGCTACTTGACAAATATATGTGCTTAATTGTACCGTTTTTTTTGGTTTCATTTCTTTGTTGAGAAAAAGTTTTTATTTATTTATTTATTTATTTATTTATTTATTTATTTATTTATTTATTTATTTATATTATTATTATTATTATTATTATTTATTATTATTATTATTATTATTATTATTATTATTATTATTATTATTATTATTATTATTATTATTATTATTATTATTATTATTATTATTATTATTATTATTATTATTATTATTATTATTGTTTAATAATTACTCTGTCAATGTTTTAGATTTTATCCAAGCAAAAAGTTCAAAAACAAAAGGCTGATGCTTTGAAATTAAGGAATGAAGTTGAGAATCGCACAAGACAACTTTTGAAAGAACAGATGCTGCATGTTAAGGTTAGTATATTATTATTATTATTATTATTATTATTATTATTATTATTATTATTATTATTATTTTTTTTTTATTATGATATTTTTAAGTAATATATGGGATATCGATCATGTATTGGAACAGTGTCGAACAACTGAAAAAGCCCCATGCTTAACACCAGAGCTTAAACCCGATTGAATTTTTTTTATGAACCGGTTTGCGTGAAAGAACCGAACCGGTTTCCAAGAATAGATTTTTGGAATTAAAAGGAAGGATAAATAAGAGGGGAAATTTTGAGTCAAAGTGTTTGACAAAAGGGGAATGAAATGAATCAAGAGTTTATATGATTGAAGAGGAAAAGAAAGGGGAGGTTAGTGGAGGTAAAAGGTCAAGAAGAAGTATTTTAAATCCATTATGGGAGAGTATCAGTAGAAAGAGGTTAAATCCAAGATTTTTATTTTATGAACGTGATTAAATCTCTCTAAAATCGGGGATAATGAGCTGTGATGTAAGGGTGAAGATTTTAAAAATATTAGAAAGATGATGATTAACTAATGTATAGAAAGTTTAAATAAAATAATAGGATATTACGAGACCAATTTTTGAAAGAGTTTAAATGAAAATAAATGGGTCTCTAATCAGTCATATAGTTGAAATAAAATGAGGGAAGCATCGTAATCAGAGAATTAATAGTAGATTGTTTTAATTGTAAAGAAAGTTGAAAGATTCCTATAAAGGAAGAAAATCAACAAGACTTCAAGGATTAGTTTGATTTGTGGGGCAACATTAAAATGATCACTCCACAATAAAATATCTAAATGGTTAGAAGATAAATGTAGATTAATGATTATCTATTGGTTTATTTTTACACTCGTTGTATATTCATTTCGTTTGTCTTTCTGTAATGACTTTTATTTAGCGTTATATTGGGAAACATTGTAATCAAAACTCAAATTAACGAAAGTGATTTAACCACGTATGTATTATTATGTACGTAGATTATTAATGTAAGTATTTAATTTGTTTTAGCTATTGATTAATAAACTAGAAACTAATAAGAGTACAATGAAGCCAGAAGAAATTAAAGTACTCCTGAATACTATCAAAACTCTTCAAAAGGCCGTTGAGACCACCAAAGCCCAGTTGACTTCTTCCCAAGCTCCCGCTGTAACTGCTCCACCTCAACCCAAAACAAAAGCGCAGGTAGTTGATTTTTTAATTATTTATTTTGCCATAGTACCAGTTTTAATTTTTATTGAGGTGTTATCTCTTCAGCACACAAGCTTATTGCATATTTCATATTTTCATTGCTTCTTTTTTTATTGTTAGAAAACTCAACCAATTATATTATATATATATATATATTATAATATATATATATATATATATATATATATATAATATATATATATATATATATATCATATAATATATATATATATATATATATATATATATATTATATATATTATATATATATAAAATTATATAATCATAAACCCCCACCTTCTACCGGAAGCAGAAAAGTAGTAGAATAACATGACGCAAGTCGAAAAGAAAACCCAGACTTACCATTCTCTTTATACCCTTAAGTGAGAACTTGTCTAAGTGAAAAGAGTCCACTTTAGGGTTTCACGAGACTGCGATGGACCCTCACTGTGGTATCTCGTCAATGTAGGGTTCATCCCCTGGGCCAGGCCCGTAACAATACCCCCTATCAAAACCCCGCTATTCACTCCTATTATAAATCTTTCTTCTCGCCTCTGCCAAACTCGCATTCCTCTCCTCCAGGCATTTCTTTTCTGAATCAATCCACTTTTTCTTCAATCTCCAGCCGGTCAATTTTCAGCACTCACCACTATACATCCTCTTAACCAACCGACTATCATCCATTCTTTCCATATGACCAAATTATTTCAATGTACTAAAAATTATTCCTATCTTCTCATTTCTTCACGCCACACAACTCTAAATGCTTTCATTCTTCATTTTATCAAATCTTCTCACACCTAACACGCCCTAGATTGTCCTCTAAACACAATTGTACCTTAGATCTATACCTTTTATTCCAGACCATAGTTTCACTACTATACATTAATACACGTAACATACCCTCATGCACAACCCTAGCGCACTTAAGACTTAGTCCATTTGTATCCACCAAGAATTTACACCTGCTACCTTCCTACCTTTCACAACTTCCTATTACACTCTGCATCATCCATTCCCTTTTCATCCAACATATATCCTAAATATTTAAACAGACATTTGTTCCACTTTCTCATCACCTAACATAACTTCACACCGTGGACTCCCCTCACTCTCAACCATAACCTTATTCTTATCTACATTTCAAACCCATCCTTTTACACACTGCCAAACCCCTCTACCAATGCTCTCAAACTCTCCAGATTTGCCACACAAACCCAAATCATCCGCATATAATAAGTAGGGCCCCCTCCACTCTCTTCCATTCTCCATCATTCTAACACCTTCCCCTGCTACCCCTACCTCTAATTCTTTCATAACCCCATCCATATACAAATTGAATAACCAGGGAGACATAATATATCTCTGCGTCACTCCGCTATTAATATTAAACCAATCGCTTTCAACTCCTTTTATTCTTACACACGCTTCACTGTCGTCATACATACTTTTGATTTCATTCAGAAGCCTACCAACAAAACCATAAATCACTACCATCTGCTATAGAGCTTCCCTTATTAATCCTATTATACGCCTGTTGCAAATCCATAAAACGTAAATAAATTTTTTATTCTTTTCTCATTTTGTCATTCATTTGTTTCAATGGAAAAATTTGATTCACATATCCCCTACCATTTCTAAAGGCACCTTGTTCTTCACCAATCAGTCCCTCAGTCACTTAAGGTGCCCTTTCGACCAAAACACCACCATATATCTTGCCTACAACACTCAATTAACTAATTCCCTTATAGTTACTACAGTTCCCCTTACCCTTATATAAAGGTACCATTACTGCTTTCCTTCAATCCCTCGGAACTATCCCCTTCATAAACGCTTTGTTACACAACTTCCAAATCCATTCAATCACCATTCTTGATCATTTCACCAGTAATTCCATGAATGCCTGCAGATTTGCCATTCTTCAACTTTCTCACTCTACCCATTACCTACTCCTTATTACTTACTACCTCATCCCCAACATACCTATTTCTTCTTACACCATCAAACCCACACACATTCACTATCACCTCTTCATTAATGCCTATGTTATGCAGATTTTCGAAGTGTTTCCCCCCATACTCTCCTCACATCCATTTCATCAGCTCATGGATCCTTTCATCCTCTTCGTTCTCCCCAACTGCAAAGCCATGCTGAAACAAACCCACAAAGAACCTAAGAGAAAAAAAAAATTATTATTATTATTATTATTATTATTAATTTCAGCTAGAGAAAGAGATATTGGATACAGAACTAGAACTTTATACAATACAGTCAGAAGGGGGAGATATGCAAGCTCCCAATATTTCAAAGCTGCGAGTTAAACTTAATCGGTTGAAAACTCTAATGATGATCATGAAAGGAAGTAAGCATCCTAAAGCTTATCCTACCCATGCTCTTTCTAGAGGAGTTCTTACACCAAGGTAATAATTATTATTATTATTATTAGTAGTAGTAGTAGTAGTAGTAGTAGTATTTTGGGATTGAGGTAATTACTAGGGATGAGGTTATAGTTAGTCAAAGTTGAAGAATGGCAAATCAACAGGTATAGATTAAACTACTGGTGAAATAATGAAGTATGGAGGCGAGATTGTGATTGACTGGATTTGGAAGTTGTGTAACAAATTGTTTGTAGAGGATATAGTTCTGAAGGATTGGAAAAGAGCAGTGATAGTACCCTTACATAAGGGTAAGGAAGATAAGGGAACTGTAGAAACTATAAGGCAATAAATTTATTGTGTTGTAAGGAAGATTTATGCTGGCATTTTGGTTGAAAATTTGCGTTAAGTGACTGAGGGGCTGATTGCTGAAGAACAAGGTGCTTTTAAGTGTGGTAGAGGATTTGTAGATCAAAATTTTACTTGAAGCATATGAGTGAGAAAAAGAGAGAGAAGAGCATGTGATGCGTGGATCAAATCTTTACATTGAAACAAATGATTGGGAAAATGAGGGAGGAGAAGAATAAATTGTATTTAGGTTTTATGGATTTGCAACAGGCGCATGACAGGTTAAAAGGAAAGCTTTGTGGTAGGTGTTGGTGGTCGGCTTCTGAATGGAATCAAAAGTATGTACATCGACAGTGGAGAGTGAATGTTTTAATATTAATATAATATTGGCTATTTAATTTTCATATGGTTGGGGTGATGAAAGAATTAAAGATAAGGATGGCATAGGGGGGTGTTAGACTTACGAAGATTGGAAGTGAGTGGAGGGTGCCCTACTTATTGTACGTTGATGTTTGATTTTGTGTGACGAATCTGAAGAAAGTTTGAGAAGATTGGTAGAGGGGTTTGACAGAGTGTGTGTGTAAAAGGAGGGGTTTGAAAGTAAATGTAGATAAGAGTAAGTTGATGGGGGGGGGGGGTGAGAAGAATCGTAAGTATGAAATCATATTGGATGGTGAGCAATTGGAATAAGTATCCGAGTTTAAATATTTAGGCTATATGTTGGATGAAAAGGGAACATATGATGCAGATTGTATTTGAAGTTGTGGGTGATAGGAGGTGGCTGTTGCAATCAAATCTTTGGTGAATGCAAAGGGACTAAGTCTTGAGTGCGTTATGGTTCCGCATGTTGGTATATTTTTACCTGTGTTAATCTATAGCAGTGAACCTCTGGTGTGGAATAAGAGGTATAGAGCTAAGGTATAGTCTGTTCAGATGATGGATAATTTTTGGGGCTTGTTAGGTGTGAGAAGAATTGATAAAATTAGGAATGAACGCATTACAGAGTTGTGTGGTATGAAGAAAGGCGTGAATGAAGATAATTTAGGGTAGTTTGGTTATATGGAATAGATGGATGATTGTCGGTTGGTTAAACGGATGTATAGAGGTGTTTGTGTTGGTAATCGACCGGCTGCGAGACCTAAGAAAAAGTGGATCGAGTCCGTAAAGGAGTGTGTCTGAAAAAAAGGAATATTAATTTTGTTCAAGCTAGAAGAATGATGGATAATAGGGGTGAATAGTTGGGTTTTGTGAAGGTTGTATGGTTGTGGGCCTGGCCCAGGGGATGAGCCATACATTGACGAGATACCACAGTGAAGGTCCGTGGAGGTGTTGTAAAGCCCTAGGGTGGAATTCTGGCTGCGACGGGCACACACTTAAGGGTATGAGGGGAGAATGTGGGAAAACTCCTTTCAACTTAGTCATGCTTCTTCTGTTTACGTGCATGTTTTTGCACCTTACCCCCACCCCCATCTGTGGGGACTTGTAGGGAGGATAAGAAAGAAAATGATTATTATTATTATTATTGCTATTTTATTTTTCCACCCTATTTGGTTTATTAGAGTCGAGAAGAAAGGTTCATAATAGGAGTGAATGGCGGGGTTTCATGAGGGGGCATAGCTGTTGGCTTGGCCCAGGGGGGTGAACCCTACTTTGACGAGATATCACAGTGAGGGTCAGTAGCATTCTTGTGAAGCCCTATGGTGCATTTTTTTTAATGTGACAAGCCAGGGGGGGGGTTTCTTTTCGACTTGTCATGTTCTGCTACTTTTCTGTTTCCGTTGTATGTTGCACACCTCATCCCCAATCGTGGGAAGGAGTTAGATGATGATGACTTTTATTTTTATATTTTAAATAATGTTTTTTTTTACTATTACAACTATTTGGTTTTTTATTTGTATGTTGTATATTTTGTGGAAGGAGTTCTTTTAGGCCTTCATATTTTATTAACTAACGTAGAATTTAGATTTTTTTAAAAAGGTTTGTTATTTAATTGCACCTCATAATCCCTTTACAGGCTTTTGAGTAGAGGCAGAGGACAACTCAGAGGTAGGGGAAGGGGACGAGGTGGTAGGCCTTTTGGTGGTCCTATTGCCGTAGATAGAAGGTCCACGTGTATCAATGCATCTGGATTTGAACGTGAAGATAAAGAAGAAGTGTTGGCTCATTTTGCTGTAAGTTTTTTTTAATGTAAATTAATTATTTTATTAATTTTAATATATTTCGTACCAAATTTGTTGAATGTGCCTGGTGACCATTCTTTTAAGTAACGTTTTAATTATCTATGATTGATTACAGAATGTCTTACTCTGAAAGTCATTTTGGAAATTTGTGATTTTTATTTAAAAAAGGAAAAAATAAATTTTAGTTGTTAATGGAACATTTTTTATACCTGCTTAAAGAATATAAAATTACACTTAAAGACTCTGTATAGTTTTATATCTTTAATATATTAATGAAAGTTAACAATTTATCCTGCTGCTTTTGTTTGACATTATAAATTGAAATAAAAATAACTAACCTAGTTCAAAAGTATTTACGCATGCTACTTACCAAGTTATGTATTATTTATGCTTATATTAAAAGTACCTATTTATTTTAGGGTTTAGGAAATGTTACAACATATTCTTGGGATAAATTGACTCCTGCTATTACCGTCCAGTATGCAACAAGAAGAGAAGCCGAAAAAGCCCACAATGAGGGTAGAAACTTAGGTGATCGACTATTGACTCTTACTTGGGTAGCTGAAGCGTCTTCTGGAATCGGTAATAATGTAGTAACCCCAACTACTTCCGCTATTACTTCTCCTGGTGGAGCCGATGCCGAGCTTTTACAAAAGACATTAGTTAGTAGTACTGCCAGTAGCGCACCTCATTCAAATCCCATTGGAGATCAGGAAGATGAGGTAAGGAAGAAACTTATATTTTTATATATGTTATGTTTATATGCATGCCTCGGAGAAGGTCGTGATCGCCGTAAGCGAATTTTTATCTTTCGGCGAAAAGAAATCTATGAATCGTATGGATACATGGAATGTCAGATGAATAAATGTTAAGAATAGGAAAGAGGTGATGGATGTATTTAGAAAGGGCAAATTTGATTTGCTCGCTGTAACTGAAACAAAGATGAAAGTGTCGTGTGAAATTTGTATGTACTGGTGTGGAAAAGAATGAGAGGGGGAGAGAAGGAGTTGCATATTTGATGAATGAACTGTGGTACAGAGCTATGGTCACTTACTTTCCCATCCTTCCTGTAACTACCCAATTCGTTTCACCGGCAGATGCCTTTACCAACTTTCAGGAAGCAATCCTCCAGGCCACAACGGACCATTTACCCCTTTCCTCTTGGGC
>JABUQX010046743.1:77500-80000 GCA_015478945.1 Trachelipus rathkii
CGTGCATACATGTGTATTTATCGCGGCACAGTTTTAAATTTTGTTGTTAAGATTATCCGGTGCTCACTTTTACCCTTGCTGATTGAAATTGATTGAGATTTTATCATTTATAAAATTTGTGTTGTCCGAATGGGGTACGTTGCCAATAATACTTCAAGCACTACATAAAATGTTGAAATTAGGAGAATGACTTAGTCACTTTAATAACGTTATTTTTGTTGTACTCTTAAAACTGTATTGCGTTGTATATTCGGTTCATATTGGGATTATTTGTCTTATATTCAATGTCTACTTTTTTTTATTTTTTTGGCCAGTTAAAATTACTTCTCGGCAACAAGGTTTGTAAAATCAAACTTAACTTAGAGAACTTAAATTCTGGTTTTCTGGATCAATTGGTGCATTAACATACTTTCCTGTGGGTAAAGATGGAAAGCACTTTAATTAGCCACCAGCTGCAGAAATTTGAACGCTCGATCGATAACTTCCAAGAGCAGTAGCGAAATAAAATTTAGTTAAAACTGGTCGGTAAACCTTTAAACGTTATAGAAATTAAAGTTGCGATCAATTTAAAAACTTTAAAAATTCTGTCTTTAAATCGCTGAAAGAAGAAGAAAAAGTGACCCTAACAAATTCGCCGCCATTCGGTATAATTAAACTCTGCCTCTTTGGTGAACCTGCTATTAAGAAATGCGGAAATGTAGATTGAAAGTTTAGGAATGCTTAAAGAAAATACGGATATAAATCTTAACATTATTTGTTTTAGTACAAGTTATAAGTTTTAGAATTGGAAAATTGGGAGGAAGATTTTATTTTAGATATTGGTAAAGTATCACTATATGGTGTAAGTGGTGGTGTGTTTAACTGGATTAAAAAAAAACTGTTTAGTATATTGCAGTACTGCAATGTATGTATTCGGGGAAAGTGTTCCTTGCTAATCGATCTATGCAAATGATCCTACATAAACTGGAAGCTTCGAAACTTATATCAAAAATTTTCTAATGCTTTTCGAAATTTAGGTAGGTTGTATTAGTTTAAAAAGTCTCGAGAGAAGTTGGTCGTGGTTCTTCGACCGGCAAACGTCGTAATGAAGAAACTGAAATGCTGGTAAAGGAACTCCCGAGTTATTTTTTTAGAACGAAATCCAATGAGGAAAAAAAATAGTATCGCACTAGAACGATATTGTTTGCGGCTCGGTAAAACATTCGAAGTGGTCGGCAGTCGAGAATATCTCGTTACTTTAAAAACATTACATTGAAAAATGTAGAGACCTTAATCACACGGGCCTATATAAATATAAAATTATTATATACCCATGCTAAACACTGTACTCGAGTGCTTGTCAATATCAACTGATATATTAGGTGTCAAAGCCTTCGATAAGGTTCCCTATGTGAAGCTGATGCAAAAGTTAACGCAATGTAGTTATGAAATCGAGGCCAGTCTGTACCACTAAATGCCAACAAGTGGTGGTGTCGCATATGGTTCAGTGCTGCATGGGGTCACCATTGTTCCTTCTGTATATAATATAAATAAATTATTTTGATCAGGGACTAATGTAAAGTATTTAAGTTTGCAAATGATACCAGAGTGGCTACCTTAGTAAGGTATAAAGATTCAAAATCTTTATAAACAATTTGGGTGGGTAGGTAAGTGGCAAATGGATTTTAATAAAAGTTGCGATTCTTGTCCTAGATTACTCGAAATTAAAGATTTAACTATAGTATGAATGGGGATTGGCTAGAGTCTTTGGACTAAGAAGATATGATTAAAGTGGCTAATCGGTGTTTTGATGTGCTAGTTAGAATAAAGCGCAATGTTTGCAAGAGCAAGGGAGTTATAAGTAAGCTGTATAATAGCTATGCTAGGCCAGTATTAAAGTAGTATGCGTAAGTTTGGACTCCTTATTTAAGTAAAGACATACTGGATAGAGCTCGACAAAGATGATTTCTAAATTTGAGGGTACCTGCTATGAGGAGAGACTGAAGGAGTTGGGAACATTTTCTGTAGAGGGGACATAATTCAAGTCCACAAAATACCTCTATCTATTGATGATACTCTGATCAATAAATTCTTTAAAGTAGACCATGAACGGAAGACCAGGGGACATCTGGAAATTAAGGCGTGTAATCTTTAAGAAAGCCTTTAGTAATGACTAATTTTTGGAATGGTTTGACGTAGGTGGTGGTCAAGTGAGACTTTATTTCAACACTTAAGAATGGATTGTTTGGGAATCATATATGTTTTGACTAAGCCAAATTTGGCAGGTTTTAAGTTTAGGTAAAACCACTCTATAAAAAATTCCTATAATTTTGAGTATTCGCATTTCCCATTGATCCTATATATAATTTCCAGATTTTTTGCTGGAGATTTTACAGTACCTAACATTTTGCAAGTTCCGTTTGTAGCTCAAAAGCCTTGTTCAATCCGATCCTTTCAAATTCCAACCTTTAATCGCACCTAAATCCTTTCCGTATAAAAGCATAGCTATAATTTTTACATT
>JABUQX010046743.1:85000-87500 GCA_015478945.1 Trachelipus rathkii
CAGGAAAAATAATCGACACGTCGAAGTACACTCACGCAAACGTCGAACTTTAACTCGCGGAGAACCGTTACTCGTGCCATTATCCTCCGCTACTAAAGACTCACCGATGGCTGACGTAGCCACAGCAACCTCCTCAATAGCTCTTCTACACTCGTGTCGCCGTCGTTATATATAGTTCCAAACCTATAAGGTGTGTGTTGCGCGTGAAAAGTATCCTCTTATCCCGCTGTCTCGAGAGTTGTGTAGTATACCATTGATATCCTAGATGCTAAACGTAAACCAGCTCCTCGATAATCTACGTCCTCTCACTCTACGAATCTCATTAAGAGATCCCTTCAGAATGAGGTCGTGTGGGAAAGTACGGAAATTATAGTCTTTGGCTGACTCACCTGTCCAAAAAGCCGGGTGAGGACCCCAGAGCCCTGCCTGCAGACCATTATAAGATCTTGGATCTCTCTCTATACATACGAGAGTAAGGTCTTGTGCGTGTCACTGTTCGTACACTTAAGCAGAACAGATAGTTATCACTCGCATGTTAATTGAAAAATATCTTCACGAATTCTCTCAACACGTGCACTCTCTAGTTCTTTTCTCCTCTTGAATAATAGAGGTCCCTCGCTTCATTCGCGTGGGTAGTTTATGTCGTATTACCATGTATCAACCACATCTGATTGTGGTGTGTGTGTGGTTTACCGTGCGTCATCCAGAGTAGATATTTAGGTGGGTAGGGTAGGCCGTAATCATTGTCAGTCACTTAACAGGATCAACGGAGCCCCGTAGGAGCACTAGATAGTAACCGTCAGACAACAGCAACGACATTTACGGCAGGTTGGAATGTGTTCAGAGACCAGAGCGCTCTTGATTTCTATGTAGAGATTGCAGCTATCTTGTACGCTAATATTTACACTATCCCACCTAGTCCACATTCTTTTGCGAGCCCCACCCGTGAAACCTACCATCCTTCGCTCACGCTAATACTTGTTGAAAAATTAGTGTCTAGATCCACGGCAACGCTGATGATAAGACGAGTCGCTTATTTCGATTGTGTAAAATTAAAACTGGTGTCTCGAGCAGGTCATATACTCGAGATGTGCTCTCGAGTATCGGCTGGCTGCGCCTACGCGGTTTTTTCTCGCGCTTTCCCATAACGCGTGAGGAAGACGCGGTGATTAGTTTGTGAACATAGAGAGTATACGTTGAACGAAGCGGGGTCACACGGGAGGTTCACGAGTCCTTGTGCCGTCAACGACATTTCCAGTACAGCTAGACGAATCGAGCCTCATCCGGGTAGATCCCCGGGCTCAACGTCAGTATGTACTGGGTATGTCCTAGACGTCACCCTCGATCAAATGTAATCACATTGCAAAGGGTTCAGAGGACACCTGTGATATGCGAAGGAGTTTCTGAGGGGAGAGGGGCAATCGCCAGAGATCATCTCCAAGGGTTGGAACGTTGGTAGGTAAATACGTATAGAGGGAAACCCAAATGAGATATTGGGCCTTTCATTGAGATTAAGCACAAGTAGAACGCGGCAGATCGAATAGGTATGCAGGAAATAGGTCCCTTACATATTCTCTCTGAACGGTAAAAGTGGCTTCTTCTGCAAGAGTTAGTGAGGAGTGCTTTATTCGAGTGTCTTCATCCTGCGATACGAAGATTGGATCTTGGCCATTCAGTTGCCATAAGAAGAAACAGTGGCGCTTAGGAATGTGTAGATTGTGTCTTCCGTATCGTTGAAATTGCTATACATAAGTCCCGCTTCTACCTCGTTCGCTAAGATTTTCAGTTATCCTGCAAGACCTCAGAATAATCTCGTTGCAGGGATAACTCTCGACGAGCAAAGCGGTGAAGTGAAAATTAGCATTCGAGATCTGTTAGCGAAGAACGAGGATTTATTCAAGATTGCCGGACGCGACTAGTCATCTAGCACATAGACTCCTAATGGCCAGGTTCTAGAGAACCAAGCATCGAAATAGAAAAAATCTGTATCCTGGGCCATGCTTGCCAAAAAAAAAAACATTCCCCACAACTTCTGTAATATCTGCTTTCCTCCTCGGTATTTCGATCTGACGGTCTGATTTGCTTAATTCTCCAACGAAAAGGCCAGCTCTGTGGTTTCCTATTTTTTCCTCTAACTCAACCTTGGATGATTCTGGCATTTCCTCCTCCCCCTCCTCCTTCTCCTCTCAGGTGTCCTATGCCTTTGCATGTGCATTACATTTGATCGGCGTGGCATGCGACTCTAAAAATCTTTTTTAATTTATTGAACGTTAGGAAGCGGGTGGACCGGATGGGCGTCCTCCTGAATTTTGAGGAATGTGCCCTCCCGTGCTGACCCCGCCTTCGTTCAAACTATATTCTCTAGTCTCCAAAACTTAACCACTTTCCCTCAGTGTTGGAAGGGCGCACACGCCCAACACATTCTTCAACTTCATTTTCAATTCTGCCTCCTCTTTTACTTCTAGAATGCCTTCTCGTCTTAATCTTCCTATTCTATTTT
>JABUQX010046743.1:92500-95000 GCA_015478945.1 Trachelipus rathkii
AATTAATATTTTTATGAAATTAGTAAATCCTAATTATTATACCTAATTCATAATAAGTTTTGGTAAATATAATTATTATTTAGTTTAATTAAGTTATTTAAATTATATGCTGTATAATATCTGAGTACGTGCTCTTAATTTTATTTATTTCTTTATTAACAATGATTTGAAACTACATTGATGAATTTACTTATTATATAGATGAATTATACTTATCATTAATTAGGTGATAACTAGGAATAATTATTAATTTAGAAAAAAAAAATCGCGTAAAAATTCAGTTGATTTAAATCATTTGATTTTTTTCAAGCCAACCCTGCTTCATTATATACTTTGGTAAAGATGAGGATCACCCAAAATAAACGCTGGCTAATGTTTGACGTACAAGGTACGAGGCAACTCTTTAGTCTCGTACACAAATTTATGTAGCAGAATTTTCCTTCCAGCCTTCCATTTTCATTTTTATTTTATTTTGAGAATACCGTTTAATTAATGTGAAGCAGGAAAATGAGAGCTATTTCTCATTTTCATGTTTCATATTGAACCCGAATTAGGAACCACCGACTTTGGTCGAAACGTCTTAAGAAAAATTTTATATATTATATATATTATAGTATATATATATATATTAGATATAATATATATATATATATATATATATATACTATATATATATATATATTATATAATATAATTATATATATATATATAGTATATATATGGTATGACTATATATATATATATATTATATCTATATATAAGGGCACAGGCCCTTTTGGCTGTGACCTTACGCTACACCCCCCTTCGGTCGGTACGCCCGAGATGGGTCTTCATGCATCTCTCGTGGGGTGATCTCCGTGTAGTGGGGCTCGTCGTCTGAAAATTGTTCGGTGGTTTGCGTAAGCATATATTCGTAGGTTCAGTATATAAAGAACTGTATTTTTATTGTTATGTTTATCCAAAATAATACTCGAAATATGACTTGAATCAATAGATCATAGGCGGATGGTTGGGGGGGAGGGGACTGCAGGGATGGGTGTTTGATTTACTGCATTTACTGCTTTATATAATCATTAAAACTATTACGTCTTTTATTGTGATATTTTTAGTTCAAAACTTATTTTTGTAGTGGTCAGGATAAATTTTATTTTTTTTATGTTTGGTTAAATCTTTATGTTTGCAATTATCGTGGTGAATTATGATATTTAGACGAGTTATGATGAATTTTTGTTAAATAATTACGAAGTTGATGTAAAAAATTTTTTGGTTACGTTAGCATTATATTCGTGTGTCTGTACGATGCTGCTATTTTTGCAATATTGCTAATATTTGTTAAGAATAGTTGTATTTTTGATGTAAATTTAACATTGATATGCTAGAGATATGCTGAAGAAAGTGTTGAATAGGTTTACGTTTTGTACGATGTGTGGTACGTTATTACTGTTTGTTAAGTGCAGAGAGAATTCGTTAATGTAGTAGTTTATTTGCCCGTATGGGGTGGGTGTTGGGTTTGTCGTGGTTTGCTACATTAATTCTATAGTTCAGAGTTATTTGTTATGTTAGCTTTATAAATGTAAAAACTTTGGTTACGTTTGACATATTCGGATGGGATTGAGTAGTATAAAGAACTTCTTTTTTGGTTATGTTTATCCGAAATGATACTGCGAAATATGACATGAATCAATAGACCAAAAGGTCATGGTGGGAGGGTAGGGGAGGGCGGTTGCGATGGTTTGATTTACTGATTTACTGCTTTTAAAATCAGTAAAGACTATTACATATTTAGCTATGATATTGTATTCAAGAACTTATGTTATAGTGTTATGTTTGGATATTAAAACTTTGTGTATTTGTTATGCAGTTTATTCTGTTTTGTCTGTATGATAATTAGACAAGGTTGATAAATTTTTGTTAAATATTACTGTGTCAATGTAAAATTACCGTTAATATGTAGAGATTATTGCTTGGAAAGTTATGGGGAATTAGATACGTTTTGAATGTAGAAGTTAGTTACTTTACTGGTGTTAGTGTGGAACTTTGTTAGAGTTAACAGTTTATTTGTGCGTAAGCTGTGTTAGGTTTGTCGTTGTACATTTGTTTCTTAGTTCATATTGATGCTATGGTAGCTTTATTAATGTGAAACATTGTTATGTTAGCAAATATTGCTGGTTAGTATGGATAAAAGAACTATTTTTGTGCTAGTGTGTTTATCGAGAATTATACTCGAACATGCGGACGTAAGGTTGATTAGTGTTTAATGTAAAGATTATACATTGATATGTTAGAGATATGCTTGAAAAAGTGTTAATAGTTACGTGTTGTATGCATGTGCTAGGTACTTACTGTTCGTGTAATGATATGGAACTTGTTTAATGTTAGTAGTTTATTCGGGCGTAAGCTGTGTTAGGGTTTGTCATTGGTACGAGTGTATAGGTCTTAGTTCTGGTAATCTGGATGTTAGCTTTATTAATGTGAAAACAATGTTCCATAAGCAAACGTC